>PISX010003668.1:0-133511 GCA_004024625.1 Mellivora capensis | reverse complement strand
AGGTTATTTTGCTTCTTCCTGGATGTATCTTGATATCTTTTTTAAGGGATACAACTTTCCTAAGATATCAGGGGATTAAAAATTGGTTTACCTATGGGGTAGCATTGATTGGGGAAAGGGGATTACCTTGAATTTTAACTCTATATGAATATTAGCAAATAAAAGTAAAGAAAAGAATGATCTAAACTAAAGTGAAATTAAAAAAATATATATATAAAAAATAGAAAAGCAAAAGAAAAACATGGGTATATGTATCAAAAAGTTCAGGTTAGAAGGTTATTATGGAATTTGATGTACTGGACGTCTCACTGTGATGGTAAATAGGCTAAAAAAATCTATATAACAAAATAAAATTGATTAAAAAAAATTTAAAAATGAACCAGAATAGTGGGAACGAATTAAGAATTAAACGTATCTATGAAGTAGTAGTGATTGTTGTCTTCTCGACTGATTGGCTTTCTGGGGGAGGGGCCTGCCGCGTGGGTTTTCAGGTGGTGTTTCCTGAGTTAAGTCCTCCCGCCCCCCTCCAGGAGGTGGGCTCTGAGGAAACCGGGCCTTTAGGCTTTTGTTCTCTGGAGGTTTTTATGTCTGTTCCTTTGTTTTCTCTCCCCCCTTGGCAGCTCCGGATGGTTCTTGGAGGTTTAGAGGAAAGCAAACTGCACCCAGGCCTCCCTCCCAGAGAGAAGCCCCAGTCCGTTCCCCTCTGGGTGCTGCAGAGCAGGTTCCCAGCCGCGATCTCTGGGGACACCTGTGTGTCCTGCTTGTACTCAAAAACCACAAGTGGCAGCTGTCTGGGCAGCTCCAGACCGCCAGAGAGGTTCCAAGCGGGGAAGGCACACAGAGATTTTCCTGCTGGCCGAGCTGGGATCGATCAGACTTTCTGGGTTCTAGAGCCCCCGCTGGTGCCTGCGCGCCTCTCTCAGGGGAGGGGGAGGGGAGGCTCTGCTAGCGCGGCGCGGCACACGCGTGGGGACTGCAAAAGTCTGTTTCTGCTCCGGGAGGGTCCCAGCCCCTGCCACACGCCCAGCGCCCTTAGGAGGTCTCACAGCTCAGCGACCAGGACCTGGTTTCTCCGCTGCACTCTCTCTGGCTCAGCGCCAGGGGTGTCTGCCCTCCGTGGGGGACTTAAGCCCCTGTCCCTAACAGTTCCAATTCCCACAATTTCACCCTACGATCTTTTCTTTTTTTGAGTGCTTCTTATCGGTCTTCAAGTTAATGCTGGTCCCCAGTCTTAGGGGACTCTCGTATTGGGGTATTACTTCCCAATGCGTCTCCTCTGGTGGCTCCTCCCCCGGTGGCTCCTCCCCCTTTTGTTTATCTTCCGATCCCAGTCCGGTGTTCCCGCTCCGCTTCACCTGCCCACTGGCATCTTCTGCCCCCGTAGAGATCCTCACGAGTAGAATTCTGATCTCAGGCTGATTTCATGAGTGATCGGAGTTCCTTGGTAGGTAATCAGCTCACTTTAGGGGACAGGTTGAACCAGAGCCTCCTCCTAGTTCCCCGCCATCTTGTCTCCCCCGAGGTCTGGCCATTTTCTGTAGTTACAGTGTAGCTGGCAAAAAACAAAACAAAACCAAACCCAATTCCCTAACATCCAGGGCCAGGTGGACCGGTCTGTTCCCTCATCTCTGGTTTTCTACGCCTCAGCATTTCTCCACAGTTGGGATTTCTATGAGCCTCCTCAGGGGAGTCAGGGGCCTCCTGTCTCTCCCTGCCTACATCTTAACCCTTTCCTTGCTCACTGGGAGAAGCTACCATCTTGATTCAGGAGCCAGGACGTTGTTGGTATGGCAGGATTTCTCTGCCTTTAGTTCTCCCAGTTCTTGGTCACACTGCTTCGAAGAATGAAGAGGTAGACCAGATGAATAGTGTTGGGCAGCGAAGCAGAGTTTGTGGAGCAAGGGTCCAAATCTCCCTGAGAGGGAGGGGACCCCAGAGGGTTGCCATTGAATTTCTAAGTTTAGGGGGTTTTATGAACTCTTCTGTGGAACTATCGTGAGCAAACACGGTGTGCTGAGTCGTGCCAGTCAGAGTCGTGCAAAGCAGCTGTGCCAATTGGGTCTGTCTACCTATTAGGTTCATGTCCATGTGCGGATGGTTTTGTTTTGTTTTGTTTTCTTTTTGTTTTTTTTCCTGACCTTTGAGGGCCTTCCTGACCTTTAACTGCCCCTTGCCTGTAATGGTGACAAATGCTTTGTGGTTCATTATTTTATTTTAGGACTTTTTCCGGAAGTGATTTCTGCAAAGCAGAATGTTCATGCGGTCCTGTCTAAGCTGCAAGAAACAGGATGTCGCTGCTGTTTGATCTCAGCTGCCCTGACTCCATATTCCCTCACTGGGGACCCTGGTCCTGTCCCCCTAACTGTCTGACTCCTGACATTGGCTCAGGCCAAGGGCGAGGTCGCCGCAGCTGTGAGAGGTGGTGGGGTTCTGGGTGACTTGTGAGCTTTTGTCCTGAGTTATGCAAAGGAGAAAAAGACCGTTAACGGAGACTGAGAGGAACAGCGTTTGAAAGGGCAGGTTCAGGGGTCAAGATGGAGGTACTTGTGTGAAATGCAAGTGGGGGTGTTACGTAGGGGGTTCAGAAGAGAGGACTGGCCTGTGTGTTGCTACGGGGACTCAAGACGTTCCTCAGGCTCTCAGTTCGTGATGGGGGTGGCTGTTTCACACCACAGCTGCTTCCCGCAAACATTTTATTCCAATTCTGTCCTATATTAATGGGTCTAAAAATGCAGTGTGATAATAAATCCATCTCCCACAACAGGTGTTGATTGGAATTAAGTGAGGTGTAAGTGTGGGCTACCGTATGTTTGTTTTCCCACAAGACTTTAATGAGTTTATCTATTAGTTTAACAAAGCAAATTTTTGAATCTCAGGAGATGGTTCATTATGCCATAGTTCTTGAAGAATGCCTAAAGCTACTGTTCGGTTGATTTAAAAGCATTCTTTTACTAATTTTCCAGAGACAGTTATTTTAAATTGTTCTGAATTGGGGAAATGGAGATGGGAAAAGACGCAGTTGGGTTGTATTAAGCCTAGTTTCTACTGTGAGATCTATGAGGGAAACGAGCTGTTCCCCTCCCTCCATCTAAATAAGCTTGGGCTGAGCTGCTGTGGGGCAGAGCAAAGCCGATGCGTCACGGTACCAGGCTAAATATTTCAGGAGAAGAAAAGTTTGCCTTGTTGATTTTGTCTGAGTGGAAGAGCCGGGATCGCCCGTGTTGTGGTTTCCACCTGCACGGTCATCAGGGGCGAAGTAGTTCTCTGCCTTGGCCGCACGTTGCCATCGTCTGGGGACTTGAAAAATACCTGGGTGTGCTCCCAGTGACTGTGGCCTAATTGGTCCGGGGTGGGACCTGGGCCGCAGGAGATTTTCAGTCTCCCGAGGTGATTATAATGTGCCACCAAAGTAGAGAACCTCTGGTCCAGAACAGGTTCTGCTCCTGTGTTTTACTGGTCCATCAACGTTGAGGGTTTTTTGTTTTTTTTTTTTAAGATTTTATTTATTTGAGAGAGTCAGAGAGCACATGCATGTGTGGGGCAGGGCAGGCAGGGAGCGAGAAGGACAGGGAGAAGGAGAGAATCTCAAGCAGACTCCGTGCTAAGTCCTGAGCCCAGGGCAGGGGCTCCATCCCAGGACCCTGCGATCACGATCTGAGCCGAAATCAAGAGTCGGTTGCTTAACTGACTGAGCCACCCAGGCGCCACAACAGTGAAGGTTTTTATAGTCACCAAATCCTGTTGTTAGAAGGGAAAAACAGCCCAGGAAGTGTCATAAGAGTCTTCTGTGTTCACATAGGTTCTGCTTAATTAGAAGACTTCTGTAGGTGTATTTAAAACTTGGAAATAAAGTCCATGCGTGTTTTCCTGTTTTATCCTTTGCTCTGGAAATAACATGGGAGATGCATTTCCTGTGATTATATGTTCCGAGTAGCCTAAGGCCGATTTGCAAGACTGAATTCAATGGCTATACAATTAGCCACTGGCCCTCTTTCTGCACACCCTAGGTCTTACCTATTTAGACCAAAAAAAAAAAAAAAAAAAAAAATTCAAGCATGACTTTAAAAGCACCTTGTAATTTTCCAAAATTTCTTCCAGAATACTAAGTACTGGTAATTTCACTAAGCTTGGTTATTATGACAGCTTATTTCCCCCCCCTTGACGGTATAAAAAAAAAGTGTGTAGTGCTACAAATAGCTTCTTCTGTTTCCTAAGACAGATGGGAAGCTTGGAAGTGCAATCTTGAAGCGTGGCTATTAGTGTGAGTTACTGATAAATTCAGCAACAAATTATTGGTTCACTTTTGGGTTACCACCGTCGGCAGAGTGATGATAAGGTGTTACTTGTCTTGTTGGTTTACACATACTCTTCCGCCCGGAAGATGTTTGGCAATAGGCGTTCCCTTGGGTATCATGGGGTCTTCCATAGTTCTGTGAGGCGAAGCTCGTGTTTATTGCCTCAATGTCTGCTCTCGCTAGGAGTGTCGTCAAAGAGGAGCCTAGCAAGAAAGCCCTTGGCCAGTGAACTCTTTGAGTGGAGGAATTTCCCCACACAAGCCAGACACTGTACTTGGGAATCTACAGAGAATGTCTCGATCACCCTTCTATGGCCTGCACCCCCAGAAGCGGTTCATACAATAAAAGTTTGTTCCTTGCCCACATCCCGAGCCAGCACATTGTGGTCATTCAGGAATCCAGCCTCCGTCCATCTGGTGTATCGAGCTTTCTGTAGATCTGTAGAGTCTCCATCAAGCTAGTGGAGTGGGTTAAAAGAGTGAGGCCCCCACGTGGGAGAGTTTCAGTTGACCAGATTTGGGACTAGCGCATTCACTTTGATTGCTGTGGTTAGAGTTCATCACACAGCCATGGCCAGCTAAAAAGAGGGCTGAAAAAACCTAGCCTTGCGGAAAGAAGAAGAGGAGAAAGCAAATCCCAGAGCTGTAGCAGGCTCCTCCGTAGCCTCGGACAGGAGGGTTTTGGGAGTACGACTGTAGCCTACCTCTAGAGGCAGTTGAGGTGTGGCGCCGAGAGCAGCAGGCTTCCCAGCAGGGAAACTGGGTTCCGAACCCAGTGCTGCACCCACACATAGTTAGGGCTTCATTCCTCATTTCTTTCCCTATGAAGACGAGGGTCAAAGGACCACCCAGCACTTGGGAAATTACTTGGGAAGTATCATCTTTCTGTTGGGTTCTACAGTCCCTTGCACAGGGCTAGGCATAGCCTGTAATTGCCTTTTGTGACTCACTTTTCCAAATAAGTTTCCCATTTCATTGATGAGAGTAGCACGTTAGTTCCTTAGGGGGTACAGCCTTTACAAAGAGTTCAAGGAGTTCAGAATTCGGGGGCCCTAACTGCACTACTGATGGAGTTTTGATACAAACATCAATCTGAGCGTTACCTTCTTATTGAAAATTGTCTTCGAGAGTCCTCACAATTCCCTTTTCTTCTAGAAACAGTCCGCAGTTCCTTCCTTCCACAGCCAGTTGGGCCCTGACCTGCCCTGGAGTGAAATTTGACTGTTAGCTTTGGTTCTGTTGCCATTTTTTATATTTTGTTATTATTATTTTGATTTTGCACTATAGCTTACCAGTATGGAAGACTGGGGCTGTGGCTTCATAGCCCATAAATAGGTACTAGATGGCTACCTATCTATAAAGCGGTTAGCTGTTAAAGTACGTGAATGAGAGTGTGAGAGAAGCCAAGGAGACCCTCCAGGGTAACTGGACTAGAAACCACATGGCTTGGCTGGTTGAGTGATTGTGGAAAACTGCTTACCTTCTCAAAGGACCTCAGTGTGTTAATTAATAAAATAAAAAGTTAGTCCTCTCTGAAGCTCTTAAGCCTTCCAGCTATAGACTCTGTTATATATATCGGTTGACTGGCAAGGGAGGGAAACAGTGTTTTAGTGCTGGAATGGAACTTAGGATGTTTTTGGGGTCTACTCATGTCAGTGATAGATACTATTTCTAGTCATTTCACAGTACTTCTCGTTTATTGTTGAACGGACGGATTTTTTGTTCGAAGGTGCATTGAGGTATGCCACGTTAGCTGTGGTAGGTTTGCCTCCTCCCCCACAACAGACGCTTCTAGTGTCTGGAGACATTTTTGGTTATCACGTCTGAGTGGGGTGCTATTGGCATCTGGCCGGCCGAGGCCAGGGAGGCTGCCCCGCCCCCACAGGGCGCAGGACGCCCCCACCCCACCCCTTCCGGAGCAAAGAGTTCTTGCCTCCAGATGTCAATACTGCTGAGTCTGAGGAACGTGGAATTTGACGCAGAAGGTGGAGACTCAAATCCTCCAGCTTTGTGCCTTTGGGATAAGGGGAGGCAGGTTGAGGAGGAAGTGGGTATTTTTTTGAACCACGTGTAACTTAGAATTTGGCGTGGACAGATGAGGGGAGGGAGAAATACAGGGAAGAGTGAGAAGATGTCCCTCAAAATCATGTACTTGGATTTGGTAACATTTACTTATTTATTTAGTTTAAAGATTTATTTAGTTGAGAGAGAGAGCGAGAGCGCCCATATGAGCAGGGAGAGGGGCAGAGGGAGAGAATCTCCAGGACCCTGAGATCATGAAACGAGCCTAGATCAAGGGTCAGCCTCTTAACCAACTGAACCATCCAGGCGCCCCTGGATTTGGTAACATTTAATTCCCAGTGTGCTAATGGACTTGTAGGAAGTTCTCACTGGTGAAATTGCAGATCCCTGGATGCTTCAGAGAGAACTTCCGGATGCAGAAATGCCCATGTGCTTCTAACAATTCTTTGTATTATTTTGGTGAGGGGTAGCAGTTAGCATGACGAATGCCATTGTGTTTTTTCCAGAAAAAGAAAAAAAAGCTCTAAAAAATATCTTTCTTGGTTTGTTTTGCATGAACTGCATACCTGAGCCACGTGTCCAATATTCTTCTATTCTCTTAAAATTCTCGGACCATCTGGTTGATTTGTAACTCCTGATAACCCCTGATAATAAATCCGTTTATTAGTTTCACGTAAGGAACTGCAAGAGAGGAGCAGATACAGAGCCATCCCAGTATTGCGGTTGGGTAAGTGGTAGGACCAAATGATTAAGATCAAGTTACATGACAATGTCATGAACAGGGAAAGTTACTTTGCAGTATTCCTTTATGCATCATTGTTTCTTTTGTAACTCTATGAGGGGGCCACAAGGTATGACTTTGGAAGCCAAGGCAGAATATTTATACTGCTGAAATCTCAATAGAGTCTGTAGTAAGTGGTATTATGTCAATGTCAATTTCCGGGCTTTGACAATACAGTATGGTTAGGGAAGATTAAGTTAGCATTCAGAGAAGCTGGGTGAAGGGTACATGGTAGCTGTCTATTATTTTTTGCAGTTTTTTGTGAGTCTAAAACAAAATGTTAAAATCAAAACAACTAGGATGGTGTTCCTGCTTCCAACAGTAAAAACATATAAATAGCTTTCCTAAAAAGAGAGCACACCTTGCTTTTTTGTCGGAAAATGTAATAACACTCCCATATGTACTATGTGATTCCTAACACTCAAACACTATTATGTTGCATCTGTGAATTAGTGAAACTATGTTATAGAAATAGTAGTTTCTTTCGTGTAAACTTTTATCAACATATCACATGCACTCAGAAATCTCAAGTCCACAGCTAATGAGTGTTCACGAATTGGACATACTCATGGCATGGGCACCCAGATCAGGACTGGATTATGACCAACACCCAGGGCCACAACCATCCCCACCCCCTCAATCCCTAACTGGACCCCACCCTTGCCAAGGTTAACCCATATCCTGCATTTTGGTACTATAGATTAGCTTTAACACTTTCTAACTTTGGTCTAGGGAAATTTCAAGCGTCTCACATCTTCTACCCGGAGAGAGACGTGGGTCCAGCACATATTAGCAGGCGGGGTGTGCGCTGCTCAGTTGAGAGATTTCCATTCTAACACCACGTGCAAAGAGCTGCCCTCAATCTCTTCTCTGCCATTTACCTGTGCCAGCTGAGCTTAAATAGGGTTGGGTACCCCAGGTTCTCCTTAATTTTAGAACTTAAGTTATAGCTTCTGCATGTCATTTTAAGATAAGAGTAGGAGCCTTTATTTAGGTGAAAGTGAGGATTTTGCATGGTAACAAGAAGTCAGTATTGCATCTTTTGTCATTAATGAGCTACTTAGACAAATACAAGTCAGAGGTTGTGAGCATCAGACTCTCCTGGGGATCTCCTTGAAATGCGGATTCTCATGCTATAGGTGTTTGGTTGAGTTGTGGATTCTGCATTTCTACCAAGCTCCTCCCCCTGATGCTGATGCAGTGGGTACAAGGACCACATTGATGTAGACATTCCCTCCCTCCCTCCCTCCTTCCTTTCCTTCCTACCTACCTTCCTTTGTTCCCTTCCTTCCATGTGATTATAGTTGAAACACAATGTTACAATAGTTTCAGGTGTAAAACGTAGAGATTTAAGAAGCGTATACGTTATGCTGTGCTCACAAGTGTAGCTCCCATCGTCACCGTGCGACGCTATTATAATACAATAATGTAGACATTATCTATAACCGGGGGTGGCACTATGTGATGGTTGACATCAGGGACTTGGGCCAGATTGTCCAGATTCAAATCCTTGTTCTGCCATATACCCACGGACATCGAGTAACTTTCCTAATAGTTCTCTGCTTCGGTTTATGCATCTGTCCTGGGGGGAACTGTCATAGCAGGTTTTTGTTTGTTTGTTTGTTTGTTTTCTTTTGTTTTGTTTTTAGAGAGGGAAAGAGAGTGGGCTGGGAAAGGGCAGACAAAGAGAGAGATTCCCAAGCAGGTCTCACGCTCCTCGCAGAGTCTGACACGGGGTTCGATCTCACAACCTTGAGATCATGACCTGAGCTGAAATCAAGAGTTGGATGCTTAATTGACTGAGGCATCCAGGCATCCCCATAGCAGGGTTTTGTGAGGACTGAATGATACCATACATGGGAAGTGCTTCCGGCAGTGCCCGGCATAGTCAGTAAAGGTCATCTTCATCGGTCAGTGCCTGGGCAGTTGGAAATAGTCTCTGTCAATCACTGACACTAAACTAGTAACCATTTGGCTTTCTAGGTGGTTCCGTAGGTATCTCTGGGAGAAGAGTTGAGGCTAGAGTTCAGTCTTGGCATTTGGATTGGGATGGGCATTGTGAAGGCACGGGCCGTGCTGCAGTACCCAGAGTCACATCAATGACAGGGCAGTGGTTGGAATCTTGTAAGCAGTGAGAGTGTAGACTCTTGATATGTGAGCAAGACCCTGATGAAATAAATGACTGGGTGGTTGGGTTTAGGATGACTTGTCAAAGTGGCAGTTTTTGTAGGACTTTTGATTCATCTTTCTAGATCATCTGATGTCAATGTTTGAACATTGAACCTTGACCTATTTGAAATCTGTAACAGTTCTTAGCTGGTAATTAGTAGCTAGCTTGTAGAGGAATAAGTCAAGGTGTGGAAAATAAACCTCATACCCAAGGTATTTTTAAAAGAAAACACAATTCTTGCATGAAACCACAACCTAAGAGAAGAAAAATGCCTGTCATTTTAGTTACCAGTGCTACTGACATGCCCACTTAGTCTTTTAAAATCCAGCTCATGTCCCCTGCCAGTTGTGGCCTTCTTCTAGAAAAAGATGGCTTTATGGAATAGTAGGTATATTTTGTTTGTTTTTGTTTTACAAAATGAACTTGGGTCAAAAGTATTTAGAAAATGCTAGGAACATGACATTTTGAAGGTGTTAGGTAAATGCCTGAAATTGTTAAAAAAAGAAGGTTCTTGTCCATTTTACTCAATTTGCTTGTAATTTATATTTTGTGCCAAAGTACAGTATGACATGTTTTTTGCACTTAGGGTAATTTGGCTTTCAAATCAAACACATTCAGAGACACCACAAATTTTTCAAGCATAAAAGGTGGTATAGATTTGTTTTCCAAATACAGATCGTATCATGAATTTAAAAAATTGAAATGGATATAAATAATGGTTTGTGTCAATGTAGGGTTTAATCATATGATACACTAAGATGGTAGCATGCTCGTAGTTTACACAAGCTTCTGGCTCTTTGCAGTGCCAGTCTCATGGGGCGGGATGGGGTAGGGGGGATTTTAGTAGGCACCTACTAGAGTATATAGTGCTCGTGATTAATGTTAATCTTCATGTTTTGCTCTTGCCATGTCTATGCCTTGATGAGAGGATGAAGGTCTATGTGGCTTTTTTCTGCTTTGTCTACGGAGAATTCGTTGGGGAAACTTTGCTTTTTGTAGTACATCGGCATTTCTGGGTATAAAAATGCCTGTGATTTCATTTGCATCCTTGGCTGAAGTATTTTTTTACTGGGTTGTCCCCTGCACTTTGTTTCTCTTTACTCATTATGGGAGATTATGACATCACAACATTTCATCCATGTATTAATTCACGTAGTTATTTATTGATCGATTTGCCGAGTCAGTAAGTCATGAGTCTTTGGCGTGCGGAAGGGGAGACCTACTACAAGAACAGAATGTGGGGTCAACATATTCCCATGGGTTTGGGGACCCCTCAATGGCCATTAGGATATACATATCCTAATATATATATCCTATATACGTATACTAATATGTATGTCATATATATATACACATATATATATCTCCTAACATATATATCATATATATATATATATATATATATATATATATATGAAAAAATATATATATTTAAGATTGAAAAAATATAGGCTTGGTATTTGCTCTTTCCAGTTAAAAATTAAAAGAGAATTAAAATCAGGCACAGATCCAGTTTTTGTGCAGCCAGAAGCTGTTATATTATGAAAAGCCCTCTTTGGGAAGAATAATCCAAAATTATGAATACAAATTGGCAGAGCTGCACCCGGAGCCTCCAAGAGGAGCTGTGCAATTAGGGCCTTTAAACGGAGACGTCATTAGCCTCTCAGTCGATCCTCTTCAGAGTGAAAACGGGCCACTCTACTCTGACCAAGCGCATGTTCATTCTTAAACTTCTGTAAAAAGGAGATAGCACCGAGAGAACAATAAAGCAAAGAAACAACGTGATTGAGTTTTATAGCTTATGTCAGCAGCCAAGTCAGCCACTGAGTGTGGCCTTCGTTTGTTGCATCTATTCCTTCTGGAGGATTTGTTTCTGGAGGGGGGCTTAGGGCCAGGAAGGCAGCAGGGGGCCTGGCTGTGGCTTTTCTGCCTTCCGGGTCTATATGCTCGCTCCACCGGGATCCCAAGATGGCCCTGGCTGTTCATCTTTGAGTTCTGGAGAGGAGGCGCGCACATAAATAACCATTGCCCAGGATAGGGTATGTTTCCTTTTCAAAAGGCAGCAGCGAGACATGGTGTTATAGGAACCCAGGAGAACTAAGATAACTGCCAGCTGAGGAAATACAAGCTCTCCCAGAAAGGTAACATTTCAGCACGACTTTGATTGACGGGTGACATTTGAAGGTGTGGGGATGCGGCAAAACAGGATTTCAACAGGATTCCAGAGGACTTGATGCAAGTCTCAGAGGAGGGAAGGGCATGAGGCCAGCTCCTTGAGACAGAAACGCAGGGAACAGAGAGCAGAAGTCCGAAAGGAGTCCCCACCCCCCCACCCCCCGGAAAGCCAGTGGGGCTGGGGGGAATTGTCCTTTTGTTGAGTGGGTAATGGGAAGCTCGTGAAGAAGATGGAATTGGAAGTGACCAGGACCTTTGAGGAAGAGTAATTGATGGTTTTTGGGTGATTTGGAGGTGAGTTTAGCTTAGCCCCTTGACTTAACTGATGAATAAACTTGGACCCAGGAGGGGCAGCAACTTGTCAAGGCCACGGAGTGAACTAGGGAGTCAACCTTGGTCTCTAGATAGACAATGTTTCCTTCTTGCCACCAAGACATTAGGGGTCAAGATCAATAGCCGTTTAACTTTTTTCTTTTTTCAAGTTAGTTCTACGCCATGTGAGGGTCTTGAGCTCAGGGCCCTGAGATCAAGAGTCACATACTCTACTGACTGAGCCAGCCGGGCGACCCTCCAGTCCTATAACTTGATTCACAAAAATCTTTCCCCTCCCTATGGCATGGTAGAGGTGGAAAGGAATAAGATAAAACTGATGGTTAGCTAAAATATCAGATATTTGATTGACCATAAACCAATTTTCAAGGTTTTTTTTTTTTACACAAAGTAGCACTATCTGATAGAAACGAGACGTGTAAGAAGTTAAAAATTTCCCAGTGGTCATATTAAAAAAAGTTACAAATGGTGCAATTAATTTTAATAATGTGCTTGACTTAACCCAAAAGATCTAGAAAATGATCATTTCAATGTGTGATCAATATAAAAAGTATCATTAAGACATTTTACTGTTTTTTTTAAATTTAATTTTTATTTTTTTAAGATTTTATTTATTTGAGAGAGAGAGAGACAGAAATAGCGACAGAGATAGAGACAGCATGAACTGGGAGGAGAGGGAGAAGCAGGCCCCCTGCTGAGTGGGGACCCCCCCCCCAAATTCGAGCTTTATCCTTGGACTCCAGGATCGTGACCTGAGCCAAAGGCAGATGCTTAACCATCTGAACCACCTAGGTGCCCAAATAGAAAGCTTTAGACTAAGGTTTAAAAGAAGGAGATTTCTGGGGACCGCTGGGTGGCTCAGTCGTTAGGCATCTGACTTCGGCTCAGGTCATGATCCCAGAGCCCTGGGATCGAGCCCCGCATCGGGCTCCCTGCTCATCGGGGAGCCTGCTTCTCCCTCTCCCACTCCCCCTGCTTGTGTTCCCTCTCTCACTGTGTCTCTCTGTCAAATAAATAAATACAATCTTTAAAAGAAAAAAAAGGAGATTTCTGAATTTTTCATTTGGCGTTTCACATTCTAATCAGTCTTACTTTTGGCCGATGTAGCTAGTATTGGGAATTGCAAGAAATAACTGAATAAATGTACCCAAAGTCAGCCCTCTGTGTGAAACGTAGAGTCCCACTTACTATTCTCCAGTTAGAAATCCCGATGGGGGCTCTGCTTAGGTCTCAAGTCTCAGAAGGTAGTGCCTTTTCTTAATAAAAACGATCCCACCTAAAACTTAGGGTTATTATTAACAAATAAGAGTGTCCCCCATCCCCACCCCACCTCCCCCAGTCCAAAGAAGTACCAAGTTTATTTTCTGACAGGAAACACCCGGGAATGATTGTTTTTTTCCAGCTCTTGCTGGATTTTCACCCATTTCAGCTGCTGCTTCTGGTCACAAATGCTCCCAGCCACCTGTTCTGTGAATATATTCTTTTCCCAACTGGCTTCCCATTTGTTTTGATACTGGCAAAGCAGATTCCAGCCATCACTCATTTATTAAGCTCATTCAGTCTGAAAAGCTTTGTCCACATGCAGCCAGGAAGAAAAAGTCACGGGTGTGATTTCCAAATCTAATTCTAAAAGCGAAAAAACAGCACATCAATTCATCTAGCCCGCAGCTTAACTCCTAAGGGGAATATAAGGAGATAGAGAAGATACTCCTCTCGGATTGGAGCGGAAGTGGAAGGAAAAAGCTAGAAGGGGGCTCTACAGTGTCTTGATTTTCCATATTACTTAGATGACATGGTACAGCAAATGCTTTCAGGGCCCCACAGGAAACCCTGCACACTCCCTGTACCTGCACGGGCCAAGGGCTCCCTGTGGGAAGCGCCCGGGGTTCACTGTGTGAAAACGCTGTTTTGCTCTTCCCTGGGGTAAGTCAAAAGTGCTATAGAGGGTCGGTATTTCTGAAAGCAGTCCTCATCTAATGACCTCTGGGACTTGGAGTGTAAATACCCCAGCTCCTTCCTCCTCAGGTAGAATCACCACGAAGCGTGGTCTACACAGTCTCCCAGGGGTGCCCATCAGGACTGAGTTCCCATCACCCACAGCCCCCCCTTGTGATCAACACTCCTCTCCTTGCCTTCCCTTTCACGTCCCTGCTCTTTATATATCAGAACTTCTGGAACCATCTCACAGATCAACTGTTTTCACCAAATCCCTGCCATCGTATACACATTGGTCTTGGGTTTGCAGTGGCTCCAGTGTACTACTGAGAGTTCCAAGACCTGTCTGTCCCATCCCTTATCTTTCCAGCAGCACCTGGGGATGGAGCTAGTATTATCCTTGGTGGACCAAACCTTCCCCTGGCCGTCATTCATTGCGGCCTGCTGCCATCTTGGCCTCCTCTGGTTCATGGCAGCACAGCATCTGCTAGTCCCCTGCTTGCTTGGGTGCTCGGGGTTGCTCGAGGTTTCCTTTTCCAAGCACAGAAGGCGATTTGTTTTCAGGTGGTGCAGTGGTTTTTCTAGTCTTTCAGCGAGTGGGGTCTCGGTCTCTCTTTCTTCAGGGCCACCTCGTGTGGGCTTGTGCGTGGTAGCCATTCCTCACAGGTTCCTCTCCAGCCAGGGCGGGTAATTTCCTTCGGACCTTGCCGTGCATGTCCTCTGAAAAGACTGTTCCATTTCTCAGTCCTTTCCCATGTGAGGTCCTGGCTGTCCCCAGGCCTGCCTTAACATCCCGGGGGATTTCCTTACTCCACGTTGTGATGTCCCGGGGAATGCAACATCCTCTTTCCCCTTTGCTCCCAGACGTTCCCAGGTGCAGAGATGCCATGCTTCTCTGGGCAGGCTGGCGGGTCCAGCCAAAGAGCACAGTGACCCAGACACATACTCTGGATGGAACCAGGCTGCCTGGGCTCCAATCCCTGCTCCATCACTTGCTGGCAGAAGACCCAAGTCCCCTCTGTGCCTCAGTTCCCTTATTTAGGAAATGAGGACAATCACGTGACTCACCGTGTAGGGTTGTCAGGAAGGTTAACTGAGGTTACCCGTGTAAAATGTCCTGTGCGCAGGCACACCGTTGCCTTCTTATTTAGCACACATGAACGCACACGCATACGCACTTTCATACACACCCACCCTTGAGTCTCAGACACGCTAACACACAACCTAGAGGTAAAAAGTAATTTTAAATGGGGAGCCCGGGTGGCTCAGTCGGTGGAGTGTCCGACTTTGGCTCAGGTCCTGGTCTCAGGGTCCTGGGATCGAGCCCCGGCCCCGGGCTCCACGTTCAGCAGGGAGCCTGCTGCTCCCTTGCCCTCTTCCCATCCCCCGCTGATGCTCATGGCGCTCTCTCGCAAAGGAATAAGTAAAATCGCTAGGAAAAAATGGCCTTAATTGCTTCAGGTTTCTGGTCCAAGCTTTTGTTCTCAGTGCTTCATATTTAGTAAAACTGCTATAAAAAAAAAAAAAGAGAGAGAGAGAGAATAAAACCAAGCTTAGGAGAGAAAGAGAGAGCTGTCCGAAGGAACACCTCTGTAGCATAAATGTTGAATCAAAGGCGGCTCTGTTGTGAAGACCCAGGTTACATGCTGGCCACACTGGTCAGGGAAGGTGGGGACTGGATTTCAGGTTCAGTTCCTTGGGCTTGAGCCACCACTTGGAACAAGGAGGAGCACCTATGCCATCCGAGAGAGCCAGACCGCCCCCTCCTGGTAACTATTTGGGGCCTGCTGTTTAATAAAGAGTGTTAGTCCGTTTACTTCATCCGAGCCATAATAAGCTTAAGGATGGTGACTGTTCACAGACCTTAAAGTCCCCATTCCCTCAGGGGAGGCTGCTGGGAGGGCGAACCTTCCATGCTGCCGCCTACAGAGTTCGAAGTCCTCTGACAATGTCCCCTTCTTCTGTCCCAGCCTTCCCGCTCACTACCCATGACTTAAGAACGGCTGCCTTTCTCTACCATTCAGTCTGGTCACCTGCAAACTGGAGACCCCGCCATCACCAGAGTCCCCCGTCTGTCAGTGCGGCCTGTCCCCCTGGTTCCTGGCAGGCCTGCTGTATCTCAAAATGCCGAGTCCTTCTGCTCTCATGACCAGCTCCTTTCTGGAAGCACCCGAAGCCTGCCCTCATACTGCTTGCTCACAGTCCTGTCTCAGCTTTTACCCATGTTTTTCCTTTGATTCTGTCTTCCATTTCTTGGAGGAAAGTAAAAGAAGCCCCAAGGATGAAGAGGAAAAAAGTAAAGGAACACCAGGGAAAACAAAAAGCCAGCCTCTGCTTTGTTTTCAGTAGTGAATTTTCCGTTACATAAGACATTCCTTGTGTAAGGTACCCTGGGTGCCAGACAGATTACCTTCTTATCCCCTCAAACTCCCAGTGTTCCCTGGATAGTGACTGGTTGAGTTGCCCCTCGTGATAAGAAACATTCCTTTTGTAACCTGACCAGAGTAGGAGAGAGGGCTTTGCAGTAGGTGATAAGTGAGGTGCTTACTAGTATTATTTCAAGCTTGACCTTTGATAAATGTATTCAGCTGTCCTACCTTTTCACCCGCTCTACATTTGACCAGGTTTCTATTTGTATCCACATTCTAGGAGTTGGTAGCCAAAGTCCTGCATGGGGGTGGGCTTGGGGGCGTATTTGACTTTCTACTCTGGGGTGCTGCCTGGGTGGGTGATGGAGGCCTAATCATTGTTCAGCCCCCTTTGAGCTTGGCCGTTCATTCGGCTAGAAATCTTCAGTACTTCTTCTAACACACATGGCTCCGTCTTGTTCCCAAGGAACAAGGAGGATTTTGTCAAATGTAACGATTGTTAACAATGGATTATCTTAGATCAGTGCTTCTTATGGTGAGGCAGGAATGAGTGTCAGAATCGTCTGGGAAAATCCGGGCCTGGTATTTGCCATTTTATGCTCTAAGATGTAATGGACGAGCTTAAGAGCAAAAAGAATGAGATGAGCAAACCCATAGTGATGCGTATGATATGTTTGAGGAAACTGAGGCAGGGAATTTGATGGGTGTCTGTGTGTGCAGCTGAGGCATCTCATATAGATGAGCACAGGAGAGAAGGGGTGGGCAGGTTGGAGACCAGGGTGTGAAGTAAGCCTGGACGGAAAGGGCCAGTCTGGAGTTCGAAAGGTTAAACAGGTTCTTCAGTCTGTTGATGACCCAAATATTTTAAGTAAGGGATCCTCTCATCGGACTCTGGAGAAAGATTGTGGAGGAACATTTAATACTCCCTTGCTTTTTATTTCTCTTCTCAGAAGAACTTTCTTTTTCTTTTTTTTTTTTTTTAAAGATTTTATTTATTTATTTGACAGACAGAGATCACAAGTAGGCAGAGAGGCAGGCAGAGAGAGAGGAGGAAGCAGGCTCCCCGCTGAGCAGAGAGCCTGATGCGGGGCTCGATCCCAGGACCCTGGGATCATGACCTGAGCTGAAGGCAGAGGCTTTAACCCACTGAGCCACCCAGGCGCCCCTCAGAAGAACTTTCTAGAACTTCTAGAAGTGCAGCACTCAGCGACAGAGATGTCAGGTGTATCCGAGGACTAAATGCATATGGGTTGCTCTTACCAGATGATAAATCTCCTGTAACCCACTTACATATACTCAGATTTAGGGAAATTCTGTAGACAGACGGATCTGACATCAGAAATTTCCTGGTTTGGGTGTTCTACCCAATAGCGGAGTAAATGGAGGAGCGTGCAGGAAATTTCGAGTGTGTTGTGACACATCCCATTTTCACTACATCCAGTGTCAGCAGGAAATAATAGCCTACTTCTTCACCGATGGAGCTTTCCATTTCAATGAGCAAAATACCTTTTGTATGTATACACGCCAGTGCCTCCTAAAGAAGACAAAGTAGGTAAAGGTAACATTTTAATGTGTTGTAGAGTGTTCCCCCCTCCCCTAGAGGCATGTATATGCAGACACTTAACTATACTTGACAAATGAATTTTGGGGTGATTATTTGCATTCTGGAAGGATTTGGGTTTCAGCGGAAAGATCTTGCTATCCTTTTCCCCTTAATGCTGAACCCTCCCAGTATATATAAAATTATGCATTGTAAGTGCAGCCTGATTTTGTCATCTATAATGGGAGCAGGACCCCTGCTATGATGTGAATGGTATTGGCAGTGCAATATACCTTGAATTTGTGGCACTGAATTGGGCAATCTGGAAGATCGCTTTGAACTCTATGATTTCTATGACTCGTTAATGAAATTTATGAAACACGCACTTGGGCTTTGAGAAAGTTTCACATATTATATTGCAATTTTGTGATTGCCAGAATATGGGAATGTGCACACGGAACCCTCTGCTTTTTGTGCCTTATGGGGATGTCAATATCGTTATAGCCTTGATGAAATGTGTCATAGACTGAGTGGAGAATTATATCTTGTGAGAGACTGTAGGGGCCTCATTTGTCATTGTGTAGACAATAGTGAGCTGTTCAGAAAGCTAAAGAATGTGGAGATTTAAGAGAGTCAAGTGCATGACATTTTCATGCCCTCTGAAGAATGAAAAAAAATGGTCCATTGATTTTTTTTTTTTTTTTCCCCTTCATTATAGCCAATGCAGAAATGAAAGTAATAGGGCCATTTGCTGCATTTCACAGCTGGAGTGTACTTGGCCTTCAGGAACTTTGAGTCTGCAAAAGTCATGAACACTTGGGAGAATGGGTCAATCCCTGATGGTATCTTTATTGATTCACAGTTGAGGCAGGAGGTGAAAGAGCATCCATCCGTTCATACGCTCATTCAGTATTGTTCATGTAAAGAATTCCAGTTATGTTCTTGGCTCTGTGTAGGTGCTGGAGATACAGCGACAAACAAAGCAAGGCTAAGTGTTTGCCCTTTGGGAGATAATTGTGTTGTGGGTGGGGGGATTGGGAGGACACAAGTAAGTACGCAATTGTAAAGTTAAAGGAAGAATAGTATGAAGTAGGAGTCCCTAAGAGGGACAGCTAAACCAGGTCCCAGATGGTCTAGAAGACTTCCTTTTTAGTGGGACTAGTCACAGAGTTGAGTCCCATGGCCCAAGAAGGGGTTATGCCCAGTGGGGGGTTGGAGGTAGGATCAGAACTGGAGGACAAGAACTGGAAACAAAGATGACGATGGCACATTTCGGAGCCTTGGAAGAGTGCCGGCAGCAAGAGGCTCTGCTGGAGGCCATCAAGGGCCCGATCATGGAAGACTTTTCAGCGCCTGGCAAGGAGTTTGGATTTTAGCTGGATGGTAGTTAGGAGACATGAAGATTTTAAGACAGAAAAAGGCCATTTTTTGATTTGGACCAAGGTTTAGAAACACTGAACCAAGTGTTGAGTTTGTTGGTTGGATCCAAGTCTTCTAGGACAGATGTGGTGATGCCTTAAGTTTTGTTACAGATTGTGTAGAAGGATCAATTCAAGAGCCACTAAAGGCTTAGATCACGGCAGAGACTGAAGGATAATATTTTACTGCTAAATAATAAGTATGGCATTGTTGGGGGGGAGCCATAGTTTGGCTGCTAGTAAAGAACACCCGATTAACAGAGGCAATCCAACATAGTATTCCAAAACTATTAGTGATCGTCAACCAGAGAAGTAGAGTGGCTTAAAGTCGTGTGCACTAAAAACCAATAAAAAAATCTTACCTGTTTGTCTCTAACCAGTATCTCCACCCAAACTGTTTTTTAATAAATGCTAGCTTTCAGGCATACTAAGTGGGGTTTGGGTATGCCCATCTTAGCTGGGCGATATTATAGAGATACAAAATTTGAATTTTCACTGGTACCCAATGGAAGAAAGGTGGAAGCTTCAGTGCCCTGGAGAAATTACACTTCCTACTCTCTAGATTTATCATATCATTTTAATTTTGTACCGAATCTTATGGCCCTATTCTTTTAGAAATTTTTGCATCTCCAGTTCATTCCAGACTGGCCTTCTCTTGGTGATTAATGAGCTATGATCTTAGGGCGAATATGTTCTGCTTTACCCTTTGGCTTGGTAAAGTGCTATTCCCTAACTGAATTGAGCAGTAAATGGTATTTATTCCTCCTTTTGAAAAAAGTGCTTTGATGATTTGATATTTATTACAAATTTTTATTCACACAGTCAGATCTGGCTGTGAATCTTGGGGGAAGGCATGCACACATGGATGTTAACCAATACGATGCATAATTTCCTCTTGGCATGGTGAGAGGGCAGTGTCTCACTGGCTGTGTATGAAACCTGGCTAATAATAGGTCCTGCCCCCTAGGTGTGTTGGGAGAGGCATTAACAGAGCATAGTGCTAGGGTGAGCTCAAAAGATGATGATTTTCCTGTTACATTCATTTATTTACCTTGTTTTCTGAGTAAATGAGTTGTGTGGGAGAGAGGCAGTGGTTTATACCTTACTGTCTTCTTCCTTTTTTTCTCGGTCTTTATTCCCCTCTTTGTCTCCCGCCCATGAAGTTTTTGTTCCTTGCATTTGTCTGCACTTCACCTCACTTCCTACTTCTTCTTTAGTTTTGTCTTATTTTAGTTTTTTTAAGATCTTATTATTTTTAAGTAATCTCTGTATCCAGTATGGGCCCCGAACCCATAACCCCAGCATAGAGAGTCTCATGTTCCATGGAGTGAGCCAGCCAGGTGCCCTGTTCTAGTTTTTAAATGCCAGCCTCCTGGCCCAGTAGGGGAAACATGTGACCCTTGATCTCAGGGTTGTAAGTTTGAGCCCCACGGTGGGTATAGAAATTAGTTAGAAAATAAAATCTTTTAAATAAATAAATAAATAAATGCCAGCCTCACCAGAAAGGGTTTAAAATATGTTAGTGTTAAAACAAAAACAAAACCAAAAACAAAACAAATGTTAGTGTTGTTATTTACTCTCTGACTTTTTTCAGAGTATCTGAAACAAGCTTTTTGACTTTTTCCCCATTTGCCTTGCATTTCTTTTTCTATTTATCTTTGGAATTGAGCCATTTGGTGTTTACACTGCATTCTGATCTCAAATATGAAAGTTACTAGCCTATGTTCAGCTACCGAAATAATATGATAATAACACTAAACAAAATTTAAAAATATGTCCCTGGGGTGCCTGGCTGGCTGGGTCAGGAGACCATGCAACTCTTGGTCTCATGGTCTTGAGATCAAGCCGGGCATTGGGTGTAGAGATTACTAAAAAAATTAAAATAAACAAACTTAAAGAAATAAAATAAAAATTGTGTTCCTCTGTTGCACTAGCCACAACTCCATACTTGAGATGAACCTTTAGCTAGTGGCCTTCTTTGAAAAATTTGGTGAGAATGTCTGCATCATTGCTGAAAATTCTGTGGAATGTGCCATTCTTGATGACTGCTCATCTTGCCTTTTTTACTCTTTTTTTTTTTTAAAGATTTTTATTTGTTTATTTGACAGAGAGAGCATGAGTGGTGGAGGGGTAGCAAGAGGAGAGGGACAAGCAAGCTCCCCAGTGAGCAGGGAGCCCAACGAGGGGCTTGATCCCAAGACCCCGGGATCATGACCTGAGCTGAAGGCAGATGCTTAACTGGCTGAGCCACCCAGACACCCTTGCCTTTTTTACCCTTTCGGCATATTTGGGGTGTACAGGGTGCAAGACAGTGAGATGAGTGGCTTTACATGAGGGCTTAGGGGCATGAGGCACCATTTCCGACTTGGCTCACAATAGCTTCTAAGCCTATCGTTCATGGGACTGAATGTTGGTGCAAGTGCAAAACAAGAAAATCCTCAGTGTATGAGAGGGCTCAGATCAATACTGTGCAAGCCCAATGACTTCTTCTTCTTCTTCTCTTTAAACATTTTATTTATTTATTTGACAGAGAGAGAGAGTGCATGGGAGAGCAGGAACACAAGCAGGGGTATGGGAGAGGGAGAAGCAGGCTTCCCGCCAAGCAGGGAGCCCGATGTGGGGCTTAATCCCAGGAAGCAGGGATCATGACCCAAACCAATGATGGAGCCACCCAGGAGCCCCTAGCCCAATGACTTTTTTTTTTTTTAAGGGTTTTATTTGTTTATTTGACAAAGAGGGAGAGATCACAAGTAGGGATAGAGGCAGTCAGAGAGAGACGGGGAAGCAGGCTCCCCGCCGAGCAGAGAGCCCAATGCGGGGCTTGATCCCAGGATCCTGAGATCATGACCTGAGCCGAAGGCAGAGGCTCAACCCACTGAGCCACCCAGCGCCCTGCCCAGTGAGTTTTTGCCAGTGTAGGAGTACTGGAGCCGTCGGCCAAGACCATTCATGACATCCTGATCAATGCAGTGTTTCCAGAGAGGGCTCTAAAAGCCATCTTTATACTCAGTTCTTTGTCCTGGGTCCTTCCTTAGTTCTATCTTGGACGTGTGTTGCGAGTATAGTCTCCTTTCCTTGTAACAGCACTCATTGACTTTGTCTTATCCTCATCAACTCTACTAAGAGTCATTGTTTCCTACTCAGTCTTCATTCCACCAACTTCTTCCCCGTTCAGTTCATGGTCACATTACTTAAGAGTGACTTTCCTAAACAGTACTTTTCATTTCACTTTCTGCCTGGAAGCTCCTTCTTTGCTCTCTGCTGCCTAGGGATTAAAACGCAGAGGTTTATACCTGGCAAAAAGATGCTTTTCAGATGTTGACTGCCAGGAACATCCCTGCAGTCTTACAAGTTGGATATATTACCCACTGCAACGAAGGATAATGTACACTTTGGGGAACCGTGCGGCGTCCGAGTGGGAGTATGAGGAAGGGTGCACTGTAGAATAATGCTAGTGGTAGGATTTTGGGGGAGTGTTCAGAGAAATAGGACTGCTCTGTATTGGATGCTTCAAAAGCAGGGGCAATTCTCAAAGTCTAGGTAGGAGTAACAAACTGGATCTAGAAATCAGAAGCATGAGGAGAACGAATAGTGGAGGCTTACATTAGTGAAGAAGCAGCAGTCACTCTTCTTTTAAAGATTTTGTTTATTTATTTGAGAGAGAGCAAGAGGGAGAGAGAGAATGTATGAGAGGGGAGAAGGTCAGAGGCAGAAGCAGACTCCCCTCTGAGTGGGGGAACCCGATGCGGGACTCGATCACAGGACTCCAGGATCATGACCTGAAAGAAGGCAGATGCCCAACCGACTGAGCCACCCAGGCGCCCCGAAGCAGCGGTCATTCTTACTAGCCAAGCTAATGATGTTTGGCCATCTCTGTGGTTTGCACAATGTTCTTGTTTTGTCTGTTTACAGACGTAATTCCAGAGAGCCCTTGTTTCTGCCCTGATTCACTGTGGGTCACAGAGTGGCTCTATGTGATGTCGATGGTCTGAAAGTGCTCATAGGAAATTCTCCCTGGGGCCCAGATGTCTTTTCCTGCACATGGCTCGCTGGTTCCAGTGGGGCTCTCTAGACTTCTCCATCCTTGACCCACACTCTCCCACTGGCTCCTACTGTTCTTAGTGCTTTGCACCCTCTGTTTCTGCCACACTGAAAGTCTCCTAGTTTTCTTAACCATGCCAAGACGTTTCTTGCCATTCAGCTGTCGGCCTTTTGTGGACACAGACCCTGATTATAGCTCTTATATTTCTGGCTCGAAAATACAGAATCATCAAGAGTTTCCTCCTGAGCAGAGCTCTGTGATGGCCCTTCCTACCTTGCAGTGTAAGTATGTTGGAGTCTCCCTTCCCCCATGAATAACCTGCCGCCTGTACACTTTTGAGCCAGTTTCTTAACCTTTGCCTTCCTCAGTTTGCTTCTTTGTTAAATAAAAATAACAGTAGCCCCCACCCAAGTGTTGTGGGGGTGTATGTACTAAGTGCTTAGAGTCATAGTAAATGACAAGTGTTACCATTGTTATTTTGGGTGGTGGTGGGGCCTTGGGGCAGTGTTGCTGTATAGGGAAGAAAAAATTCTCTGCTCTTCCAGGGTCTTTCAGCTGATCTCAAAAGTAAATTTACATGAGACAGGAGAAAAAAAAAAGTGTTAGCACACATGCATTGAGGCCCACTATTGAGATTATGACCTAAAAATATGACCACGGCAGGTAGGTTTTGTACTTTGACAAAGAGACAATTTATTTGTGAAGAATTGACAGGATAAAGTCAACAGATATTTGGGAGTTTTAACTAGGAATTTTAAGCAGAATTTGTTCTGTGGTGGTAGATCAGTTATAAAGGTCCAAGGATCGTTTCATCCAGATTTCTTGGCTATAAAGTTGCCATTTCCGGAGATGAGGAGATCTTTTTCGCTCTTGGTATAGGGAGAGTACTTTCATCCCGGAAGGTTTCTTTCCTGATTTCAGGGGGGCGGAAGAGGGTCTGAGTGTCCTTGTACCTGGTTATTTTCTTCTGTAACTTTTATTTGAAATAATCAATATCCCACCATGACACATTTTGGGGTGGCCTGCCCTTAGCCCCTACATTTCCCATTTTGATTATTGCCTTAATGGTGTTTTAATAATGAATTCAGTGCCTGGCCCACAAAATGGTAGACTAAATATTCTGTGTTTATATATTTCTTTTCAGTGTGAAGCACTTGTGAGTTCATTATGTGACTCAGATTCAGGACAATAGAAACTAATTCTTTTCAACCCATGTTTGCAGATGAGGATACAAGTGTGAAGTCATTAGCTGGTCTCTGCTTATGATCACACTCAAAAAAATTGAGGTATGAGACTTGAACCAGGGTCTAACCATACATGATTCAGTGTTTTCCAAACGGAATAAGTCAATTTACATGACAACTTTTCCATATGCATTATTCCATTCAAACCATGCTACCCCAGTTGTGAAATCACCTGACTGACCTTAAGGAAGATAGTGAATGATCTCAGTCATTCTAGTATCTTGGAGCCTAACTGAGAAAACTGAGCTAAATGTTGGATCTCTTCAGTGAACCTAACCCAAGTATAAAGGCTTTGGATGTATGGGTCCATTCACAGGGCACATATGCACATTTTAATATTCTTCTATGAATATAGAATGTGGATTTTTAAAATGGACGTTTGATTGTAATTGTGGCTGCATTTTTGTTCTGTCCATCACCCTGCAGATTGTTAATGTTCAGTGACTGGTCTGTTGTTAGGAAAATTTCAGCTATATCGGGGGCTGATTCATATACGTACTTGCAGAACTTTGCAGCTAGAAGGATAAGTTAGCAGCTAACAATAAGAGTATAGAATTGTCAAAAGCAGGGCTTGGGAAGAGAATACTAAGAATTATGTTGCAGAAATAGATCAGATCTGGCAAATAGATTTATCTCAGGGGAGTCCATTTGCAGTGTTACATTGCTATGCAATGGAAATCATTGCCTGGAGAGGGGGATTTGAATTTGAAACCCAACAGCAGAGAATAAATATGCAAATTGTTCCATTCTTTGAAATAGCCAGAAAGACTTATACCTTAATTCACTTGTGGTGTCACTGTCCATTTTAATTCTTAGAGAAACACTGGATTCTTTCTACATTTAATTTGCTCGTTGCCTTCCCTTAAATGATTCTTGTTGCAGTGCTTGCCCACTGTTGTACGAGAGAGACTAATGAATGAAGATAGACAGACTTGTATTGCTTAAGACAGTGCCACTGACTTTGGAATGAATATTAGGTAATTTTGCTTGAATTTAGTCCAAGTCAGCTGTGGTGATTTTCAAGTATTAATCAGCGGTAGAATTCAGGTGGCAGTGTGTTTTAAATATTATCTAGCACTTTAGTATCAATTGTGCTGTGAATTAAACATTTCTACTTTTGTCCTTCAGTTGTATACTATCGTATATTACTCAACGTAGGAATGATCTTACAAACCCTGCTCTTTTTCAACACATAAAGCTGATTAAATAGTTTACATATGTCCTTAATTTTAGTTTTCATTAATGGTATCTTTGACCAAGAATAATAGCGGAGCCCTCAGAGCAGTGTATTACATTTACAGAAAGAATAGAGGCCTGAGGCAGGAAATATTTTCTGGGTATTCACTGGTCTAAGATGGGGATTAGGTGCTGAAAACAGAGTTTGAGATGGAAGCCTTTGAACTCTAGTTTCTAGTCTACATCAGTATTTGGTATAAATCCCTTTCTTCTTTCTTCAGATTCTTTCAGAATCTGCTTTCCAAACAAGATATAGTACCAAGGTGCTTTTGCAAGGAAGGCTGCTAGTGAGGTTCAGGAAGGCTCTTGGTCTGCCCACGTGGCTCTGAAGGGTGTTCTTAGAGCTCTGAAAGCACTTTGAATGAGGTGTCAAGACTCTTTGCTCCACGTGATGAAATAATACGCCCCTTTGAAAAGCTAATGTTTGTCATGGCAGCAAGAGATGTAAACCAACAGGGGACATATATATATGAAGTCCAAAAGGAGTTAGAAGATGAACCATGAGATCAAAGTAATTAAATTTGCTCATCAAAGGAAGTATTTGAAACAGTATGTGAATAGTAAACACTTAAGAAAACAGGGCCATAAACCCATAGCTGTAAACACACACATAGCACATGTGCACCCCCCCCCCACACCTCCACACATAGCCCTTTGTAATGCGGTGTGCTTGTGTTCGGTATGTAGCAGTTAAATAAAATCTATTTAACCAAGGTACTGCCTCAGATGTCCCGTAATATGGCATAGGGATTTCTATACATGGTGTATGATCTTTTCAGAGACCTCTTTGGTCTAATTTCTAAAAGGTTGGGGCCTGATAAGGTTGGGGCCTCTCCCACTAGAGGAGGGCTCTCTGCCTAGTTATCCCTACATTCAGAAGGCCAGGTGATAACCCTGATGGTCAAACTGGTCTTCAGATGTACAGCTTGGGAGTCAGAATTTGTTCTCATACTGAGTATAAATTGGCCTCTGAAGGATAATCAGATGGAATCCTATTAGTCCGTTTTATAGATTCACCGTATAAATGTACATATTTCATTTATTTATGTAAATACCAGATATTATATATACATACATATATATATTTAAAATACGTTTCTCCTTTTGAAATGTTAATGTATGACTCTATCATGAGAAGGAAATACAATTCTCAAACAGACCAGAATATTCATTTTCTCATGTCCGTACCTTCCTTCCTTCCATGCAGTAGTGCTTGTAATAAGTTAACTTAAAATCAGACTTCCAGATTCATCAAAGTGGAATGAGTTCTTTTGAGTCAACTGGAGGTTCATGTCAGCTTGACCTGCTCGCTCTTTCCTTACTGAGAATCGACAGGAGAAACCAAATTATTAAAAGGTCACTTTGGTGAGACTGGAATCCGAATAGGGGTTGTGCATGATGTCAGTGGGCTGTGTAATTGCATTAGGTTCTTCTAGTTCTAGACAAGCGATCAGGAAAGGGGTATTTGGTAGGTGTGGGGGGAGCCTGTCTCTTCTAGCCACTGTGTGTATGGTCTGTGCTATGGTCTGCCTTCGAGAAAGAACTCTTTTTTAGTAATAACCTCATAAAATTTTTGTGAGGATCACATGGCACAAGCTTTCTTTGTAAGGTACCTACTGGGTATTTAATAAATATTTATTGTTTAAATAAGTTGAATGAGCTGTAGCCTTAAAAAAAAAAAACAAAAAAACAAAAAACCTTTCCTTTAGAGCCAGCCTTAATGATGTTTGGGTTAGAATTCGGGGATGGATCATTGTTTGTTGTGGTGACTGTCCTGTATATTGTAGAATGTTTGAGCAACATCCCGGGCTTCTACCCACTCAAAGCCAGTAACAATCCCCCCCCACCCAAGTTACAACAGCCAAAGCTCTTTCTAGACACTGCCAAATGTCCCCTGACGGTCATGATTATCCCTTGTGGAAAATCTCCATCTTAGAGGAAATATTGCCCATTAATGGTGTTCACGTCTTCATTATCTCTCTGTATTTCTCAGATTTTCCCAGGAAAAATACGTGAGAGGGAAGGGCACTAGCGTTAATATTAATAACTTGCCACTAATCTGAGAGTGGCATTTACTGCTTCATTCCAGAGGAAACCAGAGCCACCAACAATATCTCTATTTTTGAGGTACAGTGCGATGATGAGCTGGCCCAACAAAGGAAAACAGCAAATTCTTTTCCCAGGAAAGTTTCGCTATGGAAAAAAATCATCTGAATTAAACACCGTGCTTAGTGCTATACTAGTTTTATGTTCTAGAACAAGCTGCTTGTCTCGGGTTGGACCGTGGCACTGGAGTGGGACCGTCCTCTGTCGCTTCATTCCCGGTGTACAAAAAGGCAGTCACTGAAGCAGCCAAGGAGCAGGTATGGGGGGCATAAAGGAATCAATGAGTTGTCCAGGGATGAGCCGTGAGGTTCACACTCGGGGAAAAAGCTCAGGTAAGCGTGACCACGACGAGGAGTGTGGTGTGTGAAATGAACGCTGCTGATTTTTAACATATATACAGGATAAACACTTAAGAAATACGTAAGACTCGGGGCGCCTGGGGGGCTCAGTGGGTTAAAGCCTCTGCCTTCGGCTCAGGTCATGATCCCGGGGTTCTGGGATCGAGCCCCGCATTGGGCTCTCTGTTCAGCGGGGAGCCTGCTTCCTCCTCTCTCTCTCTGCCTACTTGTGATCTCTCTCTCTGTCAAATAAATAAATAAAATCTTTAAAAAAAAAAAAAGAAAGAAATACTTTAGACTTCAGAAACCTCTTAGGCAGGCAAGACAGATAGACATTGAAGGACATAATTGTGGGAGAAAATGGGGAGCTGAGCGAGAGAATAGAATTGTGGGAGAAACAAGGAATTGTGGGAAAGAATGGAGATTGCGGGAGAGGGAATAGTGAGAAAGAACAAAGACTGTGGGATCAGTGGAGGATCTTGGGATCAAATGGGGAATTGGAGGAAATAAGTTGAGTTTTGTGACAGAGAAGGGAGGATTATGGGAAAGAGTAGGTAATTTTGAGAGGAAACAGAGCTTTATAGGTGAAAAGAAAGCATGGTGGGAGATAAGACATACCATGGAAGAGATACAACATACTATGACCCTCTGGACTCTGTCTCTCCAGTAACTCCAGCTCTTGAGTTTTGGCCTTGCATATATACAGGTATATACATATATGCTCCCTCCTGACCAGTCACCTAACCAAACCCCTTTTGCTCTCTGCTGACTCCTTTCAGGTCCTCTCCTACCCTGCCAGTCCGCAGAAGCCTATAAGGCCACCCATCTGCCCAGTCCATTCCTGGCAGATCTGGGACGTTGTGGTTTTTGTTTTCTGGCTAAGAATGACAAAAAATGCAATCTAATTCAAAACACTTGGCTCTCCCAACACTCAACCTTTTTAGGACTTCTAGTGTATGATTAGGATTGGTCATTTCAGTTTTAGTTAACAATCAAATATTCATGGGCCATGAGAAATGGGAAAAGGAACAAAACATCGTCCCTGCCCTATACTAACTTTCAAGGTTGTAGGAAACAAAAGTAAATCATGTTGGTGATAGACGGTGTGTGTAAGAATGGGAATAAAATGCTATTGGAACCCAGGCCAAGGCAAGAATCTAAGGTAATTAGATTCGACAAGTCAATTGTGAGACTGTACAGCCAAAGCAAAAGGAAGGAAAGGTTTCTCAACGGAGATAATTGAGATAGACCTGGGACAATAGTACATATATCTGAAGGTAAAAAAAAAAAAGAAAAAAAAGGTGTGCTTGGCCAGCTCAGTTGGTGGAGCATGTGACTCTTGATTTGGGGCCGTGAGTTTGAGGCACACATTGGGTATAGAGATTACTAAGAAAATTTTTTTATTGAAAATTAAAAAAAAATGAAAGCTCACAGCATTGAATTCAAGGAAGCAGTGTGAAAACAAACACAAGGGACAGAGGTGAGACGGGGCCTACATGCAAGGACCGACAGGTAGGAGGGGTTGGGAGGGTGGGGAGGGACATCAGTGTAGATGCATGTGAAAAGCCAAGTGGGATTTAGATCTTAGAGGCCAAGGTGTTCGGATTGCCTGACATGGGCCCCGGGGTGCTGATGAAGATTTCAGTGTGGCAATGACTCCACTGTAAAGGCCAAGAAGGAAGACAATGGAAGGAAGGCACAGTGCTCCGGGACCGAGAGTTATCCACGTCCCCATCAGACTGGCAGCCACAGGACTCCACACAACCAGGGGCAGCACCTGGGAGTCTTCCGAGGCGGGAGGGAAAGGGGACAAGTTTTGGCTTGGAGCATGCGAGTGGGTTCTAGAGTTCCATAGAAGACGTGAGCATTTCCACTGTCTTGTGCCTCTCTGTCCCGCAGGGCGCTCCACCTTTTTGTGTCTCCAACGGACCTCCTTGAATTCCTTTCCCTCCTGCCCCTTCTTCTAGACTCCAGGAACATACCACCCCTCCACACCGTCCCGTCCTACAGCTGGCCCTAAACCACAGATATTCTGCTCTATGTCTTTTTTTTCTTTTTAACTTTTATGGAAGAGGATTTTCTCTTTTTATTTATTTGAGAGAGTACGTGGCCCACGCACAAGGGAGAGCAAGAATCCCAAGCAGACTTTGTACTGAGAGTGGAGCCCGGCGCGGGGCTCAATCCTGTGGCCACTAGATCATGACCCGAGCTGAAACCGAGAGTCGGACACTCAACCACCCCCACTCTGTTCTGTGTCTTATCCCATGGTCTTCTTTGGGTTTTCTTTCTTCTCCTTCTTCCCATTGTGGTCTGTCGTGCAAGACTCAACCTCTGAACGTCAGCTTCTCCAAAAACACTCACCAGGGCTCCCCAAAGGCAATATAGTACCTGTAATTTCTTTGTTCCCTTGATACGTGGATCTTATAAAAATCAAAAGCAGCATTGTACATCCCTATCTGTTAGTTTCATGTATTATACTTGCCAAGGAACCCGGCATCTGGCTAAAACGGTGCTTACCATACAGTAGATGTCCAGTGAGTATTTATTCGAGATCAAAATCAAAATCAGCTAACTTTTCCAAAACCCTTAGTAAGTGCCAGACACCACATCGTAGTTTATCATGGAAGCTCAGTGTGAGCCTTTTGGCCTTGGAGTAAAATCCAGAGAAGCAGACGCTTAAGGATATGATAAACGAAGCCAGGCTTCATCATGACAATTCATAAAACAAGAAGCATCTCTGTGTTTACTCTGTGGTGTTTGTATCTCTGGGCTTTCCCTCCATACGTAGCAAAGTAGTTTTGGCTTTCTGGATGCCTCCCCGCCTTTACTAACGTGAGCAAAATCAAAGAAGCTGGAAAGAAAAAATGAGAACAGCCCTGGAGGCACCCCTGTCTGAGTCTCAGGACTACCGCTTTAGCAGAGGAGTTCCTCTGGGCTCGGGCAGCAGTACACCGCCTTGGGGTAAACTAAGCCGAGTCTGCTGTGGGGGGTGGGAGTCACTCTGCCCTCCCTGGGCCGTTTCCCTCCTTGTACCGCCTCTTTAGCCCCCAGTGAACTGCCTTGAGATTTGAAATGCACATTGGAAATTTTCACTCTAGTCTGTTGCTTGTGAATTCCACTCCTCCCAAATGTTGGTTTCATTTTTTCCCCTGAAACTACACGACTTATTAGATAATTCTTAGATATTAGATAATTTATTATTATAGTTCTTTATTAACTGTCTACTATGTGTGAGGTACTATCAAGCACATAGCATGCAGTATTGTATTTAATACTCCTAATGCTCATCATAATTTTCCGAGGAATTACTGTCATTAGGATTCTATTAGAGGCAAAGAAATACTAAGTGGGATTTCCCTGGAGAAGCCCATCCCATCCTCAGCTCAACCTGGCCAGAGACTGAGATGACAGTCCTGTGCTCTGATGCCATTAACACTTACCTGAGGTTATCATAACCCCTCTTATAGAAACCCAATTTCTAATGCTTAGGTCATTTGCTGCCTCACTTCTACTAAGCTTAGCACTAGTTGCTATTACCTGAGGAACTTTCTTAGTATAAAATCTTAGTTTAACAACAACAACAACAAAAAAAAGGTTAGGAAGACCCCCAACTCTCATATTATTAATAAATTTTTAAAAACTTATAATTGGGGCTCCTGGGTGGCTCAGTCATTTAAATGTCCACCTGTGGCTTAGGTCCTGATCTCAGGGTCCAGGGGGAGAGTCCCCGCATAGGGCTCCCTGCTCAGTGGGGAGTCTGCTTCTGCCCTTAGCCCCTGCTCATGGTCTCTCTGTTTTGCCCTCTTTTTCTCTCTTGTGCTCTCTCAAACAAATAAGTGAGATCTTTTTTTTTTTTAAGATTTTTAAAATTTTTATTTATTTGTCAGAGAGAGAGAGAGAGAGAGCGCGAGAGAGCGAGCACAGGCAGGCAGAGGCAGAGGGAGAAGCAGGTTCCCTGCCGAGCAAGGAGCCCGATGTGGGACTTGATCCCAGGACGCTGGGATCATGACCTGAGCCGAAGGCAGCCGCTTAACCGACTGAGCCACCCAGGCGTCCCAAGTAAGATCTTTTTTATTTTATTTATTTATTTATTAAAAGATTTTATTTATTTATTTGACAGACAGAGATCACAAGTAGGCAAGAGAGGCAGGCAGGGAGAGAGAGGAGGAAGCAGGCTCTCCGAGGAGCAGAGAGCCCGATGTGGGGCTCTATCCCAAGATCCTGGGATCATGACCCGAGCCAAAAGCAGAGGCTTTAACCCACTGAGCCACCCAGGCGCCCCAAGTAAGATCTTTTTTAAAAACTCAAACTTTTATTCTTATTTTTTTGCTAGGCATTTTAGAAGCAAGCAGGATACCAAAATCTATACAAACTCAAAATTTCCAGCAAAATGTATAATTTAATGTGATTACTAGGTACAGCTTTTGGACACATCCTGTGCAAGGACCAAGCATTAGGTATGTGCACAAGCTGGTAAATGGAATGCATAGTATAGATGCCTTTTAGTCAAAGCTTTAAAATAGCCCCAGTGAAATAAACTGGTGGATGTTCAAGAAGGGAAGGAGGTACAGGGCCCAGTGGGTCATTAGGAGGGGGGGGCATGTGTTTCCTCAACTGCTTTTGTTGGAATCAACTCACTGATTCCCAAGAGTATGGGGTTGCCAACATGTAGGCTCTTCTAATGAATTTGAATCTTGTTGCTCAATGTTAACAGTGAAATGTCAATCCAAGAAGAATCTTTGTTTTTATTTTTATTATTTTTTAAAGATTTTATTTATTTGAGAGAGAGAGAAAGCACAAGAGGGGGGAGGGTCAGAGGGAGAAGCAGACTCCCCACTGAGTAGGGAGCCCTATATGGGACTGGATCCCAGGGCTCCAGGATCATGACCTAAGCCAAAGGCAGTCACCCAACCAGCTGAGCCACCCAGGCACCCCAGAAGAATCTTTAAATGGGATAAAATCTGAGTATACATTTTACACTAAAAATGGAATGTAAGATCCTTTCCCACAAGCTTTAAATAAAGAAATAAAATGAAAGTTTGATTTTGGGCAGGTCAGATAAAGTAGACGAAGGAGGGTAAAATTAATCGGTTATAATAACAATGACATTGAGATTTAACTGGAAAGAAAAAGCATATGTTTGCTTTATTTCTCATTAACCATCTCAGTTAAAAGATAAATGAACTTGTAATAGTAAATTCAGAATATAGAAAAAGATTATAATCTTACAGAATGTTTGACTTATGTATACACTTATATATGTTATAAGATCGATTTGTCATTTTAACCAGTATCCCGTAGATGTATTACGTCACAGTGTTTCGGGAAATGTTATTTAGTCCTTTATTATTTGGATTAATGGAAATCACCCAAATGAGGAAAAGAAGAGTTAAAAAGGAATATAGAGTGCGGGATTTGTCAGTTGATAAGTTAGGCTGATGGTGGCCATATGGGGTGGACCCCTCATAAAAATGAAGCTTTGAAAGGCCAAATGCCATGGTCACTGTGAAGGAAAAGCAGATTTTAGACACAGAGAAGACTAAAGTCAAAGGAAAACTTCCTTTGCACCAGCAGTCTAAAAGGTTAAGAGCGGGACGCCTGGGTGGCTCAGTTGGTTAAGCGGCTGCCTTCGGCTCAGGTCATGATCCCAGTGTCCTGGGATTGAGTCCCACATCGGGTTCCTTGCTCGCCAGGGAGCCTGCTTCTCCCTCTGCCTCTGCCTGCCACTCTGTCTGCCTGTGCTCGCTTGCTCTCTCTCCCTCTGTCTCTGACAAATAAATAAATAAAATCTTAAAAAAAAAAAAACCAAAAGGTTAAGAGCAAGCCCTGCATTCATTTCAATGTCAATCTAACGTGTCCAACTTGAGAACTTGCCAAGGTGAACAGTGCACTCCAAGGAAGAAGCTTTTATGCAGCAGTTAGGACTGATCTCGATTGTTGGTACCTAAGTGGGTACAGGGAAATTCACTACACATACAACCAGGAGGTTTCTTTCTCGGAAAATGACATGACATATTTATTTATATGTGTGCACAATAAAAGTCATGATGCCAGTTTCCAAAGGTTAGTCCCAATTTAATTATGAGATACTAAGGAGTAATTTGGGGCCCGTTACCCAAAAGCCTTGCACAATTAATGTGGTAACACGATGTTAAAATAGGGTGTCTTAACCTTTGCACTGTTGCCATTTGAGGCCTGATAACTCTTTGTCTTTTGAGTGTCTGTCTTGTACATGGTCAAATGCTTAGCAGCATGCTTGATCATGACCTACTAGATGCCAGTACCCTCAGTCCGCCTAAAGACAAGCCACTAATGTTTCTGCAGACGTTGCCTAATGTCCGATGGGGAATAAAATTATGTGTGGTTGAAAAGCACTGCATTATAGTAAACCTCTAATAATACAACCTATACCCTCCTCTAAGTCTTAAGATAATAGAAAGTCAGAAACTAAGTTGGTGATGAGTCCCTGGAGGTTGAGAGTTCCCATCAGTGTTCCTTACGAGTGGAGACAGAGCGGCTTCCCTGGCTGTCTCTGCCCGGTGGACCTGACGTCAGGCAGCCCCTCCCATCCCTCATTCATTCTCTGGAGGTGGAAGGTACCCTGGGAAAATTTTTATTTTATCATCAATTATAAAATATAGATTCCTTGTGCATGAGTTTGAGTTTTGAGTTGATGCGTATCATGTGGCATGAATTATTTATGACAAAGACATGATACAATCTATTGTAGAACAATATGCCATAGAGAACCTTATTAATTGGGTGACTATCAATAAAATATGAACATTATAGGTCAGATTTGACTCCGCCATTTTACCAATTAGTTACAGCCCAATGCAGCATTATGGGTAAGGATGATTAGAACCTAGAAATTATGAAGCATGACTGATGAGAAAAAGTTCTGTGCATACCCTGTCTCAAAGATAACTCCTCAGGAGGAAGCCATCTTCATAAGGATTTTTCACAACTTCCTCAGACTCAGCTGTATTCAGTGAGGAGTCGGCTGGGTGGAAGAGGGGAGGCCAGGTGGGGAGGACAGGTGCGGACGACATTGTCCCAGCGATCCTGCTGGCCAGCGCCCCACCAGTTACCATGTGCCCACTGTCGGGTGGGGAAACGGAACATTCTGTGAGTTAGAGAAGACTCTAGAAAGACTAGGTGAGTGGCCTTCAAGGTTCTTCCACAACTGATAGAGAACTGAGTTCTCTCGAGGCAGACAAATGACCCCAGAGACACAGTGACCAGGGAAAAGTTAGAGAGAATCCTGAAATTGTCCTCAGGGGGCCAATGGTAGCGACACACAGCTAAAAGTCTGTTTTGGAGATCTTCCTAAAGGCGCTGAAGTGTCTTAGGCAGCAAAACATTTAAAGGGTTTAATGACTGACATCTCCCCATAGTTCTTTGTAGAGTCATCTTTGCAATTTCTGCACAGGATCACTAGACAAAGCTGTAATGACTATCTTCTGGGCTATTCTAAAAAGTTCCAAGAGTGACTGGATGCAAAATTGAGTCCCTAATAGGCACCCGAGCTGGATTTCTGTTTTATAGTTTTGCAGGAAATTTTGGTCATTAATTTTACAGACTTACTCCGTGCTTCAAAAATCCCCCAAAAGCCTGACCCCAGGGAAGTTCGCTGATAATGTGTCAGCATGGGTTCTCAATTGACATTGGCTCTTTGTACAGAAAGTCTTGGCACAACCAGAACTGCTGATTGTATTTCTTTCTCATTGGTCTCAAAAAGCTTTCCTTATGTGCTTTCTATTTGCTCTGAAGATTTTCCAAACACAATATTTCTATCGCTTAGCCTATTATTATCCTTTTTGTTTTCCTCCATGGAATGTGCAATTCTTGGGTGAGGTTTGCAGTCTCCCCTCCCAACACCCCACCCAGCTCCCAGCACAGGGCTTTGCTCTGGTCACTATGTAGGAAAAGAGGAAGGAATGGATATCCCTTACGAGACTGCAGACTGAATATAACCAACGATCCTTTTCTGTTAGTTCTCTTCTTTCTTTTATTATGCCCACAAAAAATCAATGTCTTTTAGAGCCTTGTTTTATTAAAATTAACCAAAAACAGAATAACATCCAACCCACTGACTTCTTCACTTGCTCAGATCACCTACTGCTTAAGTGATTAAACCATTAATCTGAATATTTACTTGCTGAATGGAATTCCAGTAACCCAAAAAGGCTGTCCATAGGAGTCTGGTATAAGTAGCATCAGAAGTTTGAAAATAACTGACCCTCCGTTCCAGTCCGTCCTCCACATAATTATTATGAGGAAGTCACTCTCATTATCACTGTTAGCCACAGGAATTGTTAGAGAATATTCAGATGTTACAGTCTTCCAAGCAGGAAGTTATGACGTTTTCTCAAGACTTCTTGGATGAGCTGTCATTTTTATATGGGCCTAGAAAGCTCTTTATGGTTCCTGTAGGCATAAGCGAGTGTAGTAGGGAGGGGGACCTCCACTGCCCAAGCCACTGCAAAAACAAAGGCTCCCGAGTGGGAATGTGAGCAGGGTATGCTTTTGCACTGGTTGAGAATTTGTCTGAAAGAACACAAACATGGATGGCAGAGATGGGCCACAAAGGCTGGACGGTAAATCAAATGCAGTAGCAAAAGCTGTTGAATGTTAGAATGAGGAGACAGTTTTTATTGAGAAAGCCAATGAGAAGCCATTGGTAATTGGCATGCTGTGGAGTCCTATAATGGAAGCCTGGCTGTGAGAGTAGTAAATGGGGCTGTTTGTGCAAGATCCAGTGATGGGCAAGAGCCTGGGAGTCAGATTAATAAAGGACCACTGCAGGCTTTATCCATCATAGCCCTGAACTACAAACAGCTTCGATGTCCATCAGTGGTAAAATCAGGTGAATTCCATGAAAATACCAGGATGAAAAAAGAACGTATCATCACTACACGCCTCAACTTGGATGAATCTCGTAGACCAGTGTTGAGCAAAGAAGTCATCACAAATCATTCCATTCATATGAAATTTAAAAATAGGCCAAACGACTCTCTAGTGGGAGCCATCAGAATAGTGTCTGCCTTTGAGAGGGGTATTGACAGAAGAGACACGTGAGGAGGTCTCAGGTACCGGAAGTATGTATACATGAGCGCATCCATAGGGAAAAATCCATTCCAACGGCACACTCAGGATCTGTGGACTTTGTTGCGTGTGTGCTGTCTGGCAATGAAACAATCAAACCTAGAATAAAGGAAAAATAAGAGACAGGATGACGGAAAACCAGTGTAACAGTTTTGTGGAAGGGGAGGGGCCTGAAGTTGAGGTCAATGACAACAAGAGCTAAACGGTACAGCGCTTATGAGGCTGGCAGAGCCCTGGGCTTGCCAAACCCTTGGAATGCAGACTCAGAGAAGGAAGAGGAGTATAAGTGGGCATTGAAGTTTTCAGGGGCAGGTTAACATCAATGTATGTGTGTGTGTGTGCACACGCGCATGCATGCGTACTTATGCATGAACGCCTACCTACATGTTGCCTTAGCAACTAAAAATGTGGGATGTCCATGGTGTTAGGTATCATATAGCCAGGGCGACCTTTTGATTTTCATTACCTCTGCAAGCCTTGACAGCATTTCCCTTGGCTCCAAGGTCCTAGCATATCCTGGCTTGCTTTTGTTCCCTTTGTTTCCATCTGTAGAAATAGAGGACTCCCCAGTGGTCCTTCAGATTTCCTGGTCCTCTGCATCTCATTACCATTCACCTCGTATTGCGTATGGAACCACCATTCACTCTGAGTCAGTTAGAAGTTGTCTCGTTATGTTTACTGTAACACTTACACAGAAACTACACTAGATCCAGAAGATTCTGCAGCCTGCACTTAGAGGAAGCTTTGTCTTTTCAGGGTCCCCATGACTGAGAAATTTTGATGCTCCGTAGCCAGTTTGCAAAGGGTACTTGGATTCTGTCTGGGCAACCACAGAAAGAGGCCATGAATATGCACTGCCTCTTCCTGTCTGTTCATTTCTGTGTGTACAGCTGGGCCCTGGAGAAATGGGGATTGGGCTTCACACATGGCCAATTAGCCGTGTTTGGGGCCTGTGAATTTGAATTGAACAGGAAGTTTTTGAAGAAGCCACTGTCCTGGCAGGAGCTGGGGGCTCTCTGATGCACCAGCAGGGAGAACCATGCCAGGCACTGGAGGATGGATGACAAAGACACCAGGCGTTCACAGGAAGGCAGTCACATTCAGAACAATTGGGAACGACTTGGGCTCTTTGGAGACCTGCTCTGATCCTGGATCACCGACGCAGTTGAGGTGTCCCGGCTGCCCTGTTAGCATTTGATAAGGAAGCAAGGTAGGCTAGGTTTAATCACATGGAGGTAAGTGTTTTGTTTTAATAGGAGTCTTTATTCAATAACCGCCTAGCCAACTCTACAAAGCCAGCTTTGTGGGTGTCTACTAGCTGCTGAATGGGCTTTCCCCCCTGGCTGTCCAACATCCCTCCCTGGATTCTGCCTAGAGCCAACTTTTCCTGTAGGACCACACAGTAAATATGTCTGGCTCTGAGGTCTATCTGATCGCTGTTGTAGCCGCTCAGCTCTGCTGTTCCAACATGGCGTATGCCCTAGTCTATACATAAATGAATGAGCAAGGCTCTATTCCAGTCAGACGTTATTTTTAAAAATAAGTGGCTGTGAGATTTTTCTTGTGCGCTGTCGTTTGCCCACCCCTGCTCTAGGAGCATGCTCAGAGCCAAGTTCTGTGAGTCAATGTATTAAAGTCTGTGTCTTCGTGCTGCTACTGAAATGTGGGAAGTTGGTCTACATCAAGTTATGTCTGAGAGACACCTAGAAAGTTACCTCTCATTGGTTAGGGGTTAGAATTTAAATCACTGATGGAAAATGATCCAAAAACACGGTGTGGGAATTCTTGAAGCCAGCTGTGTTTTTGCCTGGTAGAACAGTAGCACCCGATGACTTTAAAGCCCTTGAACCTTTGTCTGCACTACATATTAGTAATTAAATTTGTTTTGGGAAGTGAGACATTGTTATATCAGAATAAGACAATGTGATCGTTATCTAAGCTGTGTACACCAGGATGATAGAGACCGTCTTCTTCACTAAACACCATATACCTATCACAGGCGCAAAATAAAGGAATTAAGGGGTGGGTGTGGAAAGAATTAAGGAATGGGGCATGCAGACGGGATTGTCTGATGTTTGGGAATATTTATTTTGGAAGCAAATGGCTATGATACAACTCCCGTGCACAAAACAGGCTGTCCTCAGATGAAGTCTGGGAGCAGCCTTCGGTAGGGTATCCTTGCTTCGTGTTGTGATTTGCTCTGTTCTGTTGACACAGTCTTGCTGATCCCCCCCGGTGTAAGAGTTGCTGATTGGATTAGAAAGGACATCTGTGCTTGTGCAGGAGCAAAACTAACTGGTCCCCGCAGATTGGATTCTGTTCATTTGCGTTCTGAGCACTGTCCTTCCGGCCTGATGAGCTGAACATCGCCAACATAACTCTTTACTGGTCTTAGTCCTAGTCCATCCCCACAGTAAAAAGGAAGGCAGGACGTGAAAAGAAAATTCAGAAACCATCAACAGTCCAGAGAAGTTTACCTTCTCTCTAATGAATAGATAGCATTGTCATTAAATCAGTGGTTTTTCTTGTATATCCCGCATAAAGTAGCATTCATGTGAGGCAAAGAAGGAGTGACTGCTTGTAAAGCTATATTATCCCCCAGCCAATGCAGCTAGGTTTACTTAATTTGAGAAGTTGGTCATAATGGGTAACTATTTTCAACCTGAGTAGTAGCATCCCCTGATATAACCAGAAATCCTTATCTGCCCAGCAGGGAAGATCAATAATTAGTTTACATTTTCTACTCGATTTCTGCTGGTAGGTAGATGTTCCTCTCTAGATTTCCTCATGCTCTATTTATCCTTTAACTTTTCTCTGTAGTCTTAAAGTTCATGTGTCTTATGCGTGGCATGAAGACGAAATTTTGAAATATTCAATCTGATTTTTATTTTAACTTGAGCATTTACTTCATTTACATGTAATGTAATTATACATATTTATGTGCAAAGATTTAAATCCACCACCTAATTTTGTACTTTGTATTTGTCACAATGATTCTGTGGTCTTTGGTTATTTTTTCTTGTCTTATTTTTTTTTTTTGAAGGAGGGGTGGGATCTGGGCTTACCGATGTAAAGCCCTTCTTGCCACCATATATTGACGGGAAGGCTGGGCTTGGGTGTGACCGTCCACAGCCATCCATTTCCGGGGTTAGATGATTTGGCAGGTTTTGATCCTATTAGTTGTTACCATAGCGGGGAAAACACGAATTTTTAGCTATCAAAGTCTGAAGTTAATATTTCATTCTTCCTATGGACTAACAAGAATATTTAAACTCCATTTGCTCGCTCTTTTCCTTATAAACATATATGCCATTATTGTGACTATGTATTTTAACTTATCCCACAAAATAAGATGAATTTTGCTTGATATACTCAGTGTTTGTTTAGAGTTACCCAAATATTTACTACTTTCTGTGCTCTTCTTTTCTCTGTATCTTATAAATTTCTTCTGGCATCTCTTCTCTTTTGTTTGGTTGATGGTACATCCTTCAGAATTTCATTTTGAGTGGCTCTGTTGGTGGTAAACTATTTTCATCTGGCTGTAAATGTATTTATTTTGTTTTTATTCTTGAAAGGCATTTTTGTTGTGTATATTATTCTAGGGTAGGAATTATTTTCTCTCAGTGCATTAAGGGTATTATTCTACTTTCTTGGAACTTTCATTGTTCTTGATAATTCTTATGTAATTCTTTTAAAGACAGTCTCTCTTGTTTATGATCTATGCATTTCTTGGTGTGCATTTTTCAAATTTTATCTTTGATAATTTGGGGGGGCTTTCTTGGAACTGTGGACTATTACTTTTTTTTTTTTTTTTAAGTTTTTATTTCTTCATTAGAGCAAGAGCATGTACAAGGGAGAGAACACGCCAGCAGGCAGGCTCCCTGGGAGCCCAAGGTGGGGGGTGTTACTCAATCCCAGGACCTGGAGATCAGGAAGGTATGAGATCATGACCTGAACTAAACCAAGATCAGACTCTCAATGGATCCAGCCACCCAGGCGCCCCTGGACTGTTATCTTTCTCAGTTATGATCTCTTCAAATATTGCCTCTCTGCAGTACTCTTACCAATGTAGGTCAGGCCTTCTAAGTCCTATCTAAGGGTAGATAGATGCTGTGGATCTTGTACCCTCTCCTGTTTTTACCAATGTGTTTTCACTCTCTGCTGCATTCTGAATAATTATATCTCATTTATCTTCTAGTTCACTAATTCTTTTTTCAGCTTTGTCTGATTTCTGTTAGACCTATCCACTGAGTTTTTAAACTTAGCTTTTATTCTCATTTGTGTAATTTCTAGTTGTTTCTTTTTTAAGTCTGCTTTATTGCTCTGTATAGGTTACTGTTCCTTGTAGATTTCACATGGTGTTTATTATTTATATGTTTGTCCTTTTTCAGTTGTTCTCATCTAGATAGACTGATGCAAATAATTAAACTTCTCATTAGTGGAACCTGGATGCCCTTGCTTCAGGCATTCTTTCTCCTGTTTTGGGAGATAGCATCCTGAAATACTTGACTTCATCATCTGAATCACAGACTCACTGCAAGTATAAATTACCGCTTTTAAAAGATCACGTATTTTCTTAAGGTGGGCTTCCTCTGCAAACTGACAACCATTCCCTGCCCTCATTACACTGTGGGATAGTAGGCCAAGAAACCATCAACAATAATTCAGTATGCACCCACGGTGCAGTGGGAGAACAAAGAGGAAGCCCAGAGCCTTGGCAAGGTGGATTCTCTGGGGGAGTGACGGATGAAGGATGAATTTGATCACATGTCCCTAAAGAAAAGGGAACGACCAAGTCTGGAAAATTTTTATAGTTTATGGGTGAGGTGGAAGAAAAAGGGACCAAGAAGACTTGAGAAGTACTGTTTAAAAATCAAAAGGCTAGGGGCACCTGGGTGGCTCGGTGGGTTAAGCCTTTGCCTTCGGCTCAGGTCATGGTCTCAGGGTCCTGGGTTCGACCCCTGCATCAGGCTCTCTGCTCAGCAGGGAGCCTGCTTCCTTCTCTCTCTGCCTGCTCTCTGCCTACTTGTGATCTCTCTTTCTCTCTCTCTCTCTGTAAAATAGATAAATAAAATATTAAAAAAAAATCAAAAGGCTAGTGGAGCTGGACTTCCTGGGAAGTAGGGGCTGGTTTTAAACCCGAGAAAGTTAATAGTGAAACAGGCCAACAGGGAATGTGATCGGGCAGTTGGGTGGTCATTGATGACCTTTGTGAGAACAATTTCCGCATTGGCAGGTGGAAGTCTGGACTGCTGTGATCAGGGGTAGTAACACGATGGAGGATTTATAGTTGAAGAACTGGAACCTCAAGAAGCACTTTTGTCACTGAACACCTCCCCCGCCCGCTGCCCCCCTCCCCCACCGCCCAATCTGGTGCATCAAAGTCAAACACTGAGACATCAGGTATGCAGCGAGGGAAAGGGTTAATTGAGAGGCAGCCAAACGAGGAGGTTGGAGGGCAAGCTTCAAATCTGTCTCCCTGAAGGGGAAGAGAACATTTTTTTTTATAATCACAGGGGTTGAGATTACATACATATTGATGAAAAGGGCAGGGAAGTTTATGACTATTCATGAGGGACGATGGAACATGCGCAGCAAGCAAATATATGTAACATACATCCCATGTTCACTCTGGGGTGGAGACTTAGCATGAGAAAAAAGCCAACTTCAGCCCCTGACGTCAACAGGGGTTACCTTAAGGACAAGGAGAGGAGCCTATGGGCAGTGATGGAGAACCTGTGTAAACTGGATGGGGTCTTGGGCTCCTTACTCAGTGAGAAATGCAAGGCTTTGCTTGTATCATAGGCTGGAACGGTGTCAGTTCACTTGGAGTCCAGGCTTCTAATAACAATAGCTAGTGGGTCTTTAGTGGGGTCTGCGAAGAAACAGTAGCTGATTAGAGAGAAACAGTTCTCTGAAAAAACAGTTTTAAATTTTTTGCTCATTTGGACCTCATTAACCCTATGGGGCCTGGTTGCACTTATGGACATGGCCTCGAGCTTTGGGGAACCATGGCCCTCAGGCCAAATCTAGCTGGTTGTCTGTTTTGGAAATAAAGTTTTATTGGAATGTAGCTCTGCCCATTTTTTTTCTTTTAAACCTACTGTCTAGGGGCGCCTGGATGGCTCAGTGGGTTAAAGCCTCTGTCTTCACCTTAGGTCATGATCCCAGGACCTGCACGGGCGCTCTGCTCAGCAGGGAGCCTGCTTCCTCCTCTCTCTCTGCCTGCCTCTCTGCCTACTTGTGATCTCTGTCTGTCAAATAAAAAAATAAAATCTCTAAAAATTAAAAAAAAAAACCTGTCTATAGAAAAGCTGAGTAGTTGCAACAGATTCCATGACACCCAAAGCAAAAATTATTTACAATCTGGCTCTTCACAGATGTTTGTGGCCCCCCGAATTACACAAAAGGAGTCAAGTTCTGCTTATTTGTTTTGTTTTGTTTTTAGGCAAATTCCAGGGGAAAATTGGAGGGGAAAGGCTGAAGGGCATAGTTGGCTAAATGGAACGGGATGTGGAAGCTGGGGAAAAGTTCAGCCTCGAAGGAGTTAGAATTTGCTCTCAGTCACTAAACATGCAATACAGAAAGAGATTAACGAATGGACCAAAACCTGAAATTGAAAAGTAGGAAGTTGAGAGGGCTTTTGACCAATGTCCAGAGTTCTCCATCTCCTTGTCATGTAAAACAGCCAGGAAGTGGGAAAATCCCATCCTTTTGAAGGAGTGAGGAGTAAGGCTTTGCAAGTTCTTTTCCGCATTTCTTTTATCTTTCTAACTGGCTCCTATTAATTATCTTGAAGAGTGGATAGTTTCATTCTTGTTGTGTAAATCTATTTCCTGACTTGAGCTTTCTGCTGTTTTTCACTTCTATGTTTTCCCTCTCATTGTAGCTGTACTCATTCCCCCAAATTTTTCAGAATTCCTCTGGCTTCACAGGTTTAAGTGGATCTTCTCCAAAATCGATTGTAATGTGCATGGTGAATCCTAATGAGTGTAATGTCTGTAGTGTAATGTTAAGTGCAGTAAATTACAAAATGGAAATCAAGACCAAAGAATGAAACATGGCTATAAATATTGAATCTGGAAGCTATGTTAAAGCTGCTGTAGGGTTCAAAGTGGGTGAATATTTCTGGAATTCACGCTGACACTCGAGACATTAAAACATAACTCTCAGTAGCAGAAAGCTGAAAGTGTTTACTGAGTCAAGCAATTACTAATTGCCTCCCATCCACTGGGCGTGCAGAAGCCAGTAAGTCTAAGACACTCTCTTCAGTTATTTGCAAGGGAAGAGGGAAGAAACAAAGGAACCTGTTCTACTAGAGACAGTAAGAGCTGTGACAATAAGAGCACTCAGGGCTCCTTGGAAATACAAAAGATGGACGTTTGTACGCCAGCTTCAAGAGTTATGGAGCAGGGTTCCTGGAGAACCTGGACCTGAACTGTTTAGAAGCTATACTTTGCAAACTTAAGCACACCGGAAGAAAAAAAGGGCACATCCAGATTCCTCCCCGATCTTCGAGATCAGCTTTAGGAGTAAATCTGAGGATTCTGCGTGGTTTTGGCCCAGTGGTCTGTGGCCCCTACATGGAGGCAGATGGGACGTAAAGGATGCAGGGAGGTTATCTAGCATTACTTGAGCTAATATCCTATTGAGATGCTCAGGACATAAAAATCTCAATCTCAAATGGTCCTATAGTTGCTTGGGGAGAATCTGAGGTTATGCACCTCAGTGCCTATGGTTTATGTATGTTTTTATGAGCGTTTTTTAAAAACTTGGCAATAAACTTGTTACACCTCTGTGTGTCTCCTCCTCGACGTGGTGGTGGTCCACGGAAGAGACAAGTGACCGCGGGACAGCAGGATTAGAGACGGGCTGTAATTAGTGACATAGTGAACACTGTGAAAGCGGAGGCATCTGCTACAGTTGCTAAATATAATTGCCAGAGAAAAGTTTATAAATATTCATTTAAATGTATTTCTCAAACGCTCATGTTTGGAACCACAGCTGCTGGGTTGCCTAAAGAAACACAAGTGCACCACAATTAGTGCATTCTTAAAGGAAGGAGAAAAGCTTTATCTTTAATGTGCAGGCATTTCAGTAAATACCGTGGATCAGCGATTTCTATAGCTAACATTTTGCATGTCATATTTATTAGTTGGTGTTACTACTTATACTTTAGATATTCAGTGCTTTCTCTGATTATGGCTTTCTTAATTTAACAGTTATAAATTTAACTTGTGTCGAGTGACTAATATACTATTTAATGTCTTGTGTGATTAAGTTTTGAGTTTGCTTGCCAGAAAATTTGGCTAAAGACCGTTAAAATGAATTTCATTTTCTTTTCAAACAGCAAACTGGAAAACTCATTTCATTTTAGTATTGCAAACAACGGGATTTTTTTTTTCTTGTATAAATGTTTGGGGTTAATCTTCCCTTTTGTTGTTGTTTTGAAATGAGCGCAGTAATATTTATTCATTGACCACTTACACCAATATGTTGACAAATATGAATTAAATAACAACATTCCCCTGACAATCTCATAAGGTAGGGGAGGAAGAAATTCTTTTTTTCTTCTCTCTCCCAGGTGCTGTAGTTAGGGCCATGTGAATGGGACTGACAAAAGACAGATTTATAAGAGAACGGCATACAAATTTATTTAATAAAAGTTTTATGTGATATGAGAGCCTTCACAAGGAAATAAGGACTCAGAGAAAGAGTTCGGTCTTATCCACCTATCTGATTTTTTTTTTTTTTTTTTAAATTTTATTTATCTGACAGAGAGAAAGGGCACAAGCAGGGGGAGCAGCAGAGGAAGAGGGAGAAGCAGATTCCCCGCAGGGAGCCCGACACAGAGCTTGATCCCAGGACCCACCCCCCCTTTCTTTTTAAGATTATATTTATTTATTTGAGAGAGAGAGACAAGAGATAGCCAGAGAGAGCACAAATGGGGAGGAGAGGGAGAATCGGACTTCCCGCTGAGCAGAACCCTGGGTTCAGGACCTGAGCCAAATGACAGAGCCACCCAGGTGCCCCAATCTAAGCTTTTTTATACTAGGTTTATTGAGGTGTGCAACGCCACTGAAAAGTGTTATAGGACAAAGACTCTGAGTTAAGAGTGGCAGATTAGGGCAAAGGCTTATTCACACATTCCTTTCAGCAGGGATCCATTTTCAGTCATAAAGATACTCCTTTCTTCTGGTTATGGGAACGGCGTGTTTTACTTGAAGAAATTCTGACCTATCTCAGAGGAAAAGTAGGATGTCAGAGAGTCCCTCCTGAACCTTGTTTCTCATATTCCTTCTTTTGGGTCCCCCAATAATGGGTCCATGGTCAAAGGAGCGAGACTGATACAAAGTGAAGGTCAAGCAAAGCTTTATTTCGCGCCAAGCATCAAGAGTCAAACAGACCGGTCGGGGCCGCCCCTTACAGAGAGGGCGACCCGCTCCCTGCCTCACGGACTAACTTTTATAGAGCAAAGGCCCGTGGTTGGGCCTGGCCACACACAGGTGGCCAATGAGATTATAACACAGAGAAAGCTGCACAGTCCTGCTAGGTCCCACACGGGTGGTCAATTGAATTACAGTTCGCCCCATAGTAGCTATTTGAACCAGCCTATCACCTTGGTCAGAATTGGCGCCCAAAAGGCGGGGCCCACACTCCTTGGTAGCTAGGGAGACGGTAGAGCGCCCCACTGACTGGATGTCTCCACCTGGCCGGACTGGTCCCTGCATTCCGGCTGTTGTCTCCACCTGACCTGACCCGCCCTTGTATTTGGGCTTTGTTACCTGGGACTGGTTTCCTGGACTTGCTTTTAAGTAAGTTCCCCTGGGGGGAGGCAGGGTCAATTTAAGTTTTACTGCATAAACAACAAAATGGCTGTTCAACCGGGGTGGGGCCCGCTCCGGCTAAATAGGCCCTTACACCTTCAACTTAGTATTCAATATGCCAAGGAACCATATTTTGAGTCATGTGCCCCGAGCCCCAGCAACATTGTCTCCTATACAGAAACTGGTAGATTTGGCAGAGGGAACCGAGAGGGAAGACCAAGAGGCAGTGACTAGCCTGTGAAAACCAGCTGGTGATCCTTAGGGGTTATGCAGGTGGCTGGCATAGGAGGGCAAGGCATGGATTAAAACTAGGCAGATGCCTGGTGCCTGGGTGGCTCAGTCATTAGGTGTTAGGTGTCTGCCTTCGCCTTGGGTCATGATCCTGGGATCGAGCCCTGCGTCAGAAGCCTGCTTCTCCCTCTCCCACCCCCTCTGCTTGTGTTCCCTCTCTCGCTGTCTCTCTGTCAAATAAATAAATAAATAAATAATCTTAAAAACAAAACAAGATAGATCGCAAGGATGAAGTAGGTAAGACATATCCAAGTCTTCCTTTGCAGAGCCTAGAGCAAGGGAAAAGGCAGGATTCCTGATAGGTGGATAAGAATCAGAGCTAGGCACCCAAAAAACACATCTTGTCAGTTAAGCTTGATAGGTGTACCAGAGCATGTCCTGATGTTTTGGGTGGTCAAGATCGGGACAGAAGGGGAGATGCTATTGGTTCGTAGTGGGTAGACTCCATGGAGACTGCTAAACCTCCCCCAGAGCACAGGACGACCCCCACACTAGAGAATTATCTGGCCCCAAATATCAACTGTGTGGACAGTGAGAATCCACTCTCCATAGCTAATGGGATGGCAGGACACAAGGTGGTATTGAAGGTATGTCCAGGTCTCAAATGCCAGGTTTGGTTCAGGAAACTTGTGAACTATTAGAGTTCTTAAAGGGCAGTATCTTCCGAGGCATGATCTCAACTCAGGAGAGCAACACAAAATTAAAAAGATTCTCAACCATTGAGTATTTGAGGATTATATAACCATGATAGTGTTAGGCAAAAAACATCGCCATCCTTAAGGTTCTCCTAGCTGCTGTAAGAATCAAATTGACATGAGACAGATTAGCAAAGTTTAATAATATGTATACCTCCAGTCTACCTGAGAGACACCCAAGAAAACTGAGTGAGGCCCCTTAGGGAATGGCCAGAATACCTTCTGGAACTAAGGAGAAAAGATGTTGGAGGCCAGGAGTCAGTTTTGGCCCCTTACCAGGAAAAGCACAATGAATAAGGGTCCTTGGTCGGGATGCAGATTTTAGAAGTTGGCTTCTTCACTGATAACAGTTTCTAGAGATTCAGAGTCCACCCCCTCTTCCTGGTACAACCCAGGGGGACACCCTTACAGAGGGAGATTTTCCTTATACTTGTAAATTCTAGGAGTTGCTTCTACTCGGGTTTTGGAGCTTCTCTTGTGTTTGTAGTTTCTTAAAAATAATCAGCTAAGTAATCAGTATGCCTTGGGGTTCGAAAACTTGCTCCCCTACAGTAGCTTTTATTAAATTCAGCTGAATACTGAATATAATAGTTCCCCCTTAGCCGTGGGTGATATATTCCAAACCCCCCCGTGGGTGCTTTCAACCATGGACAGTATTGAACCCTATGTATATACTATTTTTTTTTCTATACATAAATACCTATGATAAAGATTAACTTATAAATTAATCATCATAGAAAGACAACAATAACTAATAATAAAATAGAACAATTATCACAGTATACTATAATAAGAATTATGGGAATGTGATCTCTCAACACATCTTAGTTTCCTGTACTCACCCTTGTGATGATGGGGGATGATAAAATGACCGGGTGATGAAATGAAGTGAGGTGAATAATGGAGGCATTGTGGCTGAGCAGAAGGCTACCATTAACCTTCTGATTATTCATCAGAAAGCGGATAATCTGCTCTTGTCTGCCATTGATCATGGCTACCTGAAACAGGAAAACAAAATCATAGATAAAGGGGGGACTACTTATTTCTTATCATAGATAATCAGTTTTGTGGATAGTTTTCACATTTCCCTTTTCTTATTGTTTTAGACCCACTTATGAAATGTATTCCTTCACAAGGGTATCCAGGTAAATCCACAGCATGGTGTGCTTGCTTTTAGCATTACAAAGAGTGTCATAAAAATCCTCCAAGGTTCTCTGGCATTTCTTTTACATTACAAAGCTTGCTTTAAAGACAGGCATATAACTGCCAGAATGTACTGATCACACTGTCTGGTTTGGAAGGAAAAGAAATCTTTTATAGTTACGGGGATTATGATTGAAAATGGCATGTACAATTTTGCATTTTTTAATGTTGCTAAAATTGTTAAAATTCATATTCACTGAAGAATGTGTAGTTCTCATTTCCGGAACTTCCTTTATTGGCTTTTTAAGATCTCAGTACAGCAGTTATTTGAATTTTAAGGTCTTTGATGTCCATGGGGGAGGGGAAAAAAGTTTACCCTCCACCCTTCTTGTTTCTTTGCTGAGACCAACTTGTAATAAAAGAAAGATTAACAGGAGATAAACAGAAGTTTGATCACATGTATACCTCTTGTATATGTGGGAGAAACCCTAGAAATCTTGAGATAACACCCTGATTTGGCCACAACCATTACCCTAAATATCATCTTCAGCTAAAGACAAGAATTTGAGGGTGCAGAGTCAGTTCTGGGAGGGTATCAGGCAAAGCACCTTAAGCAGGGGTAGAATTGTTATGCAGATTTGAAGAGATTTGGTCTTGGCCATTTTTCTGGTACACTGTAGGAGACCCCATTACAAATAGAGATTTTCCTTATAAATGTAAATGTCTCTTAAGCAAAAGGGTAACTATACTAGTTTTTAGAGCTTGTCAATTGTCTCCAGTTTCTTAAAAGTAACCATTTTAGGAGCGCCTGCGTGGCTGAGTTGTTAGGTGTTTGCCTTCAGCTCAGGTCATGATCCCGGGGTCCTGGGATCCTGGGATCGAGCCGCATGTCAGGCTCCCTGCTCAGCAGGAAGCTTGCTTCTCCCTCTCCAACCCCCCGCTTGGGTTCCCTCTCTTGCTATGTCTCTTTCTGTCAAATAAATAAATAAAATCCTTTAAGAAAAAAACCATTTTACAATTATCCTTGTGCCAAAGAGCCATATTTTGGGGTCACATATTCTGCTCACTTTGAGCTGCATAAAGTGGATTTCAAGTAAATGGAAATGACTCATATGTTTCCTTGCCACTAATAAACCTACTTCCTTTATTCTGTTTTGTTTTGATGAGAATGTAGGGAAAAATGATAAGAATATATAGGGGAAATGACAAGTTGAAAATTGTAATTTTGGGGAGTGTCTTGACTCTTTTGTTCCTATAGTTGCTTGGGATGAGAATGCAGTGTCTCTGTAAGTTTCCCTAAATCATAAACTGTGCCTCTTAACCTACATGCAAAATAAGAAGACGGATTTCGTGTCACTGCCTATTTGGTACTGGTATTTGGGGCCTTGGGGTCCTAGAGGCTTAGAAGCATGGTGATTGACTTGCAATGTCTGCAGCTGGCGTCAGAAGGGACGGAGGGTGTTGGGTGTTGGCATTCATTCCATGCAGTGACTATCCTTACTAAGCCCTTCTTCAGCACTCGACTACCAATCTAAGAGTGCAGCGTGTTGATTCGGAGTGGAGAATTATATTTGTTTTTTTATTAAAAACTTCTGTAATATACATGGTTTCATGTTAGTGTAATTGATGTGGGTAAGAAAGGCAAAAGGAAAAAATTAAATCCCCTACTACTTGAGCTGTAAGTCCATGACAACTCCTTGAAACAGGCAGTGACATTTCTCTGGGAGCTTAGCTGCCTCGATATTGACACTTGGCGAAGGGCAAAAGACAATATTAGCCTGACCCCCAGGATCCTGTGATTCTACTTTAATAAATAGAAATTCCTTTGGAGGGGCGCCTGGGTGGCTCCATGGGTTAAGCCTCTGCCTTCAGCTCAGGTCATGATCTCAGGATCCTGGGATCCAGCCTCCCATTGGGCTCTCTGCTCAATAGGGGGCCTGCTTCCCTTCCTCTCTCTCTGCCTGCCTCTCTGCCTACTTGTGATCCCTCTCTCTCTGTCAAATAAATAAATAAAATCTAAGAAAAAAAAAAGAAACTCCTTTGGAAACTTTCTTTATCGCTACTACTCCAAGATATGTACTAGCAATCATCCTCCAAGCTTATGGCCCCCTCATATACATCTGAAGGTTGTCCTGAGTAAGATTTCATTAGACAGTAATAAGTGACCTTTTCCTAAAAATAGCTTGTCTCCTCAAGATCCTGGATACCTTGCTTCCAAGATTCCTTAGAGATTTAATGCTCTCCCTAACCCCCTCCAACTTGAACGTATATGATCAGTCCCCCAGACAACCCTAGTGGAGCTCTTTCTGCCACGGGTCCGTCCCCATGCTTTTTGCACTGAAGATGTGTCAAGAATTCTTTCTTGACCGTTTGCTCTGAACCCCAGCATTGCCACATCATTTTGTGTTCATGTTTCATGTGTGATCATGTGTCTGTCAGGTCAGAAACGTAGCAGTTTTCTGATCTGAAGGAGTTGTTAACTTTACTTTCGCACCCTACTGGCCAGCGGGATGTTGGGATGTTGGTGTTCTGTAACGTGTCGCCACAGACATCCTCTGGGTTGGCAGTAGTGTTGCTGGTTTAATTAAACAGCGGTAAGGGCGGCTGGCTGGCTCATTTGGTAGAGCATGTGAGTTTTGATCCCGTGGTCGTGAGATCAAGTCCCTCTTTGGGTGTAGCGCTAATATAGACATTAAACAAATAAAAACATACCTTTATGTAGCTGATGCTTTACTGTTCTTGGTAATGAGATGGAACACAGCCATGAAACTCTTTTGATTTCTGCAGAGGCTTGCATCTTATCTGATTGCAAAATACTTCTTAATTATGTTCTCAAATTTAAAGTGTCACGTTTTGTTTTACAAAATTTATTTTCCCAATATGTCAGGAGGGTATACTATCTAGTAGCTTTTTTGGAGACATTTTGTCTGTTATTTTCAGAAAAAGAAGTATACAATAAACAAGCAATTAACTGCTTTGTAAGAGAAATATGTTTGAAATTCTGGACCATTTTGCAAATGGATACTTGTGAGCGTTTCCTTTTTTATGCATTCTTAAATGAATATATATTGTGTATGAAAATGATGAGTATTACCTATCCACATTCATAGCTACTTGGTGAAAATCCTTGGGGGACAGACTTTTTTTTTCTTTTTAAAGATTTATTTATTTATGGGGCACCCGGTGGCTCAGTCGTTAAGTGTCTGCCTTCGGCTAGGGTCATGATCCTGGGGTCCTGTGATCAAGCCCGTGTTGGGCTCCCTGATCAGTGGGAAGCCTACTTCTCCCTCTCCCACTCCTTCTGCTTGTGTTCCCCCCTTACTGTATCGCTCTCTGTCACGTAAATTGAAAAAAAAAAAAGATTTATTTACTTATATGAGAGAGAGAGCACAGGAGAGCAGGGTGAGGGGCAGAAGGAGAGGGAGAGAAACTCAAGCAAACTCCCCACTGAGCGGGAAGCCTGATGTGGGGCTCAATCCCAGGACCCTGAGATAATGACCTGAACTGAAACCAAGAGTCAGCCCTGGGGACAGACTTATCCAACCCGGTTTAAACAAAGCTTCTAGACTGAAGGTTTCACTGGGTTCTGACATCATGTATTCAAAATACGGAAAATTAACAGGTGCCAGTTCGATTCTAGGGCAAGTTGCTGGGGAAGATGGACATTTACTGCCAGAGGTTCAAGAGAAACAATGGCCTGGTTGATGGGCATGGTTGAAAACTAAGCGTCATGAGCTGGGAAATTCAGGTAGTCAGCATTTCGGTCAACATAACTCTGGCAAGGTTGTATGCCAGTCTGAGAGCCATCGATGCAAGTTTGACAACGAAGTTCGTGCCAGTCCTTTAGATTGCTGTATCATGGAGTATGAAACGAAATTTTTCAAAATTAATTAAGCATTTGTAAATGAATTGCTCTCCATAAAAACTGTTAGCAGGAATAATTCCAGAACAGCACATTCTGTACTATTCATAATAAAACACATACTTAACGACACATCTATTATGTCCATTGAAAATTGTCATTTGAGCATGTTTTATAATGTGAATAGCACTGTTACTGTGAGCTGGGTAAATTGTTTATGCTAGACCAGGTCAGGGGCCAGCAAAATAAGACTCACTTGTTCAAAGTGACCTGGTGCCTCTGAATTTACATATTGCCTATGGCTGCTTTTTAGGTTAGAAACCGAGTTGACTGCGTGGTCTGCAAAGATGAACGTGTTCAGAATCTGGCCTTTTACAGACATTTGTCAGACCCTTGGTCGAGGTTAATAAGGCAACAATGGGTAAGAGAAGCTCTGCCCTGTCTTTCATTCCGTTAATACCATTTAGAATGCCTAGTTGTACTGCTTCTCTCTCTTTTTTTTTTTAAGATTTTATTTATTTATTTGACAGAGATTACAAGTAGACAAGAGAGGCAGGTAGGGAGAGAGAGGAGGAAGCAGGCTCCCCGCCGAGCAGAGAGCCCAATGCAGGGCTCGATCCCAGTACCCTGGGATCATGACCCGAGCTGAAGGCAGAGGCTTTAACCCACTGAGCCACCCAGGCGCCCCTGTACTGCTTCTCTTATCTGGCTGCACACTGTGGTGGTTTGAAACAATACTGATGCCTGGGGCACCTGGGTGGCTGGCTGGGTGGAGCGTTTGAGTCTTGATTGCTGCGGCTCGGGTCATTATCTCAGGGTCCTGAGATCAAACCCTGCTTCCTGCCCCAAACTCAGAAGGGGAGTCTGCTTGAGAGTCTTTCCTTTTCCCTCTGCTCTTGCACTTTCTCATGCGTGCGTGCACACACGCTCGCTCTCTCTCTCTCAAATAAATAAATAAATAAATCTTAAAAAAAAATATATTGCTAGCTGCACCCCACACCCTCCTCGCGCGTGTGCAGGGATTCTGTTGTAACTAGTAGGAGTAGGACCTGGACACCAGGATGTTTAAAAGCCCGACATCAGAACTTCGTGTGCAGTCCAGCTTGGGAACCACTGCCTTTTGGTGCTGGACACTCCTTGATGGGAGGGAAATTTCTCTCTGCAGGTTCAAGCCACCCCCGAGTAGCATGACAGGAGCCATTCTGGCCTGCTTATTCTAGCTAACTAATGCCACATTAAGTAGGATGAGGACAGTTTGGGGACCCATAGGGGATCTTCAAACAAACTTCTGGGGGTTATGGCAAGAAGAAAGGAGATTGAGATTCTCCAGCCTTCATTATAACATAAAACCCAAGGACTTTTGTTGTCTCCTTTTTTCAGTGTTTCCTTGGCCCTCTGGTGCCTATTTCTACCACTGAACAAAGAAATTCTGTTGGCAGTGCTCCTGGTAGTTATCTTCCTTTCACATGTCAGTGGAAGACGAGCTGAAGTTCTAGAAGTTTGGACATGATCGATTTCTTTTCCTGCATGGTTTAGAAACTAAGGATTATTTTGGAAATAAGCCCATTTCTGAATGTCTGCCACATAATGTTATTTTGTAGCTCTGTGCATGGCTGTCCCTGTAAACACTGTTTCTAGAACCTTTATCAGCAGTTGCCTCTGGAATTTATAAAGCACTTAAGATAATTTGCTGTGAAAACACTGTTTTGTTGTTTGTTTTCTGTAGCTTGATAGAGTGGCACATATGGAGTATTGGGAAGCAAGTAGGTTACATCCTATAAAATGGCTTTTGAGTCTAAAACACTTTTATCTTAGCCATTTAAATTGATTGGTTATGGTTAGGGACGCCTGGGTGGCTCAGTTGGTTAGGCGGCTGCCTTTGGCTCAGGTCATGATCCCACGGTCCTGGAATCGAGCCCTGCAAGGGGCTCCCTGCTCAATGGGAAACTTGCTTCTCCCTCTCCCACTCCCCCTGCTTGTGTTCCCTCTCTCGCTGTCTCTCTGTCAAATAAATAAATAAAATCTTTAAAAAATTGATTAGTTAGTTAATTCACGCTGACAGGTAGTATTCTTTTTTTTTAAATGGGGAGAGGGAATGAGGACAGGGGACTTCCTCAAGAACATGTCTCAAGGAGGGGCCATTGGAGACCCAGAGCTCAAGGTCCCCATCCCTCCATCCACTGATTTCCTCCACTGCTGGACTGAGATAAAGCCCTCTTGGTCTACATCCTCCCTGAATACACAGCAACCCCAGCATATGCTTTTGTAGTAAAACACAGGACCAAATCTCTGCTCTTGCCTTAAGAAAAACTTCTTCAAATTTGGAAAGGCATAAATACAAATAGATCCTTCGAGAAACCGACATTTTGCTTTTTAAAGTGAAACCAGGGACTCAAGATAGGTAGTGTACTCTCCCCAGCAGTTGTGAATTAATGCCACCAATGTTCTATAGGAGGTGGTGATAACCAGTGCTATGTTTTCTCAATGGTGTGATTTAGCATTTGCTTGTGCTGTTTATTTCATTTAGAATGCTTTTAAAAAGGTACTGCAGAAACTTGATTAGCCAGAACAGAAGATAAATAGAAATATTCGCAACTTTATGGTATCTGGAAAGAATTAAACATTGAAAAAACAGTCCTTGTTAGTTTATTAAAAATTTTAATTTCTAGACTAAGTTCCATTGGAGAACCTCTTTCTGTACCATGGAATCATGTTTAATATTCATGGCAATGACCCTGAGGAAAAGCAGCACACTGAATTATCAAACAAGATTCACTTGTCTTCTCTGTACTTTCTAAGGCAGCAGAATACATTTTTTAAGTTGTCAAAAATATTCCGTAACCATGGCTAAACCATGTTTATTCACCAAGAACTCTCGTAGATCGAGATTATTTTTTTGATGCTTTATCTGTAAGTGTCTCCAACTCTAAGTATTTATTATCTCAAGCCAAGTCTTGCTTGAGATAATAATGAGACCTTTTTGTCCACTAATATGATGTCTAAGAGTTTCTACAGCTGTGGCTTATCTGGATAAAGACGTACATTGTAGCAGCTGTAAATTATTAACTTGATGGCTAGAGGTAAACATTAATTAACGCTTTTATTATGACCTGATCCTTGTCCACATGGGGGTTCCAGTGTCGTGGGAGGTGGGTGGGGTAGAGTTTGGCAATAAGTCGAGAATAAAAGCAGGAAGTCCAGCTGGGGCTAATGCTGTCAACCCGCATTGAGCAGCCCCCAAGAGGCCGTGGACTGCTAGGCTGGGTTTCACACTTACATAAATTTGATCTGTAAGGAACCAAGGAGCCCAAATGGTTTTACACAGTTGCTAGTCTGGGCACAGCATGTTCTCCTTGCTTACCTTGCCTCCTGAGTTCTACAGGGTGATGCGGATGGAAGGTTCTGGGTAGATGCTGGGCACGCTGTAAATTTGTGTCTCGGTTGAGAAACCACAGAGCTTAGGAAACTCCCAAATGATAACCAATACAGAAGCCAACCTGCCCGTCCTCCCTTCTAACAGATTCCCTTTATCAGCCCGGAACCTGAGCAGATCTTCTTCCGTGAGAGAGGGAGACTTTCCAATTCTCTAATGCCTCAGAGTACGCGGAGGATCAGGACCGGGAGGTCGGGCTTCTCTGACTTGTTCGGGAAACAAATCTGAGCCAGGGCTCCCCTATCTGTAGCTTCCAGCCTGTTTGCTTTCCAAGCATCCTTGGACAGAGCTCTTGGTACCCTTGACTGAGAAGACGTGCAGATACACCTGTATTACCTCCCAGCCTGGACGTGAGGTGCTGTGATAGAAGCAGCTTCAAAGGTGTCAGAGAGAAGGGAGCCAAACTTAGAGCTGACACAGAGAAGAGCAAATGATAGGCGTAAGTTAGGAAGGGCACGTCGAGAGAGGACACCGTGAGGTGGGTGAAGAGCCTGCTGTGTTCCGGGGACCTCAAGAAGGATGGGGGGGGTCGGGGTGGGGGGGGAGTGGGCCAATCATGAGCGGGCAGGGAGGGGTAAGGGGGAGGTGGGCTAATCATGAGCCAGCAGGGAGGTGGGCTGGGGGAAGTGGGCCAATCATGGACGAGCAGGGAGGTAGGCCAAGTTCGGGATTTGCGGGATTCTGGCCATTGGGGGCCTGGGTTAGGCCCGTTCCAGAAGTGAGATGGGAAGCGCTCTGGGGGCCTTATGCGTTTTCAGTCTGTCTTCTAGCCAGGCAGTGGATAAATAAATCAATTTAGCTGGTCACAGTACAACTTTTAAATACTGAAATTAGAAACTATGAGAGTCCCTTGTATATACTATAGTGAGTATTTCATAAAGCTCTTTTCAAGGTTTTATTTCTTTTTTATTTGAGAGGGAGAGAGGAAGAGCACCAGCAGGGAGAGGGGCAGAGGGAGGAGGGACAAGCAGACCCCACTGCACATGAAGCCGGATGCAGGACTCCATCCGAGGACCCCAAGGTCATGACCTGAGCTGAAGTGAGTTGCTTAACCAACTGAGCCACCCAGGCGCCTCTGTTTCATGAAACTGTTTGTTTTAATATTTCCTTTATATTGAGTGCACGTTTTTCCAATTTGGACCTCTCTTCTAAAATCATGGTGGGTCTCATGGTCAATGATGCGACTGGTTGATGAAATATGGTATAAATGTTTTAGAGATGCACGTGTGAAGTAGGTTGCTATGCAACCTTCCTCCCTCCCTCCCTCCCTTCCTTTCTTTCTTTCTTTCTTTCTTTCTTTCTTTCTTTCTTTCTTTCTTTCTTTCTTTCTTTCTTTTCCTTTCTTCCTTTCTTTCTTCTATTTTTTCCCAATATTTATTTCTAACTGTGAGTCACAGTATTTTACTTCTAGAGCCCCAGTTAGTGGTTCGCAAGTTTGTGGCAGCCCAAGGGAAGTTGAAAACCAAGTAAAATGGGACGTTTCCATCCTCTGTGGGGCTATTCAGAGGAGATAAAAGCAAATACAGTTGTTTCTCAGTCTAACTGTATCAGACAAGTGCATTCAAACCAACAGACTTAAGCCTTGACAACTAAATGTAAGGGGACGTTGCCCAACGGACAAAGGGAGCCCGTGAGTTCACAGGGCTTGGGGGTGTTCCTAGTACCATGCACTGGTTGGGAAATCAGCAGGAATAAAGACCGACTTTAGCTTTTACCAAGACAAGGATTGTGGGGCAACAATGTGAAGCCCCCTCACGTTGCATGGGGCATACAGCCTGTCACACTGGAGAGCCAGCCTCAGGAGGAGGAGGGGGCGGTTGCCTTCATTGGGGTCCCCTTTTTGACTACTTCTCATCCAGATCCAGCGCGTGGCTGTTCACTGTTTCTTCTTTGCATGGGTGTCTCAGTGACGTCTTCTAAGGTATTACCTAGGTAGAGTGTGTTTGGGAGAGATCCTGCCTGACTGTGCTTTGGGAGTCTAAGGTTGGGGGACTGGGTTCCTGGAACTAAATGGAAGCCAGGCCCAGGCCGTTCCTGAAGCAAGGGCAACTAGAATCCCGCACTGTTGAGTTGTACTTAGGTAAATACCATCTGCGCATATCTGACTTCAGTTCCTTTAAAGGCACGATGGAGCCTCTGAGGTAGGTCATTTGGTTTAAGGAGGGGGAGGAATGTCTTGTCTGCAATCATAGCTTACCTCAACTCCTCTCAGGAGAGGCTGGAAATAACTGGAAGGTATGCAAATGACCACAGGTGGTTTGAACCAAGCAGTAGAAGGATGACATCAGATCTGTTGTCTTGCCTTGGAAGTAAAGACGTGTGCTTTTTTTTTTTTTTTTTTTTCCTCTTCAAGTTCTGTCTGGTGAAAGCATATCTTCATTTCTCTGATGTAGACAGGGAGAGGGAACAAAGAACTATCTTTTCAGCATTCTGATGATGTGTAGTTCAAGTTGTGTAACCTTTTCCCAAGGAACTGAATTTAGTCATTGCATACCATCTTCGAACATGTACTACAAAATAGGCCCTTTATTAATTGTCAGCCGATGATGACTAAAATTAATCAAATTGCTGAAGACTACCCAGGATGGGTAAATTAGCATGTGATAATTTGTTTTTCACTGAATTTTTCATTCAGACCATAGCTTCTGCCCTTATAGCTAGGCTTGACAACATGAAAGGGCATTTCGTGAGCTTGACAAAGTGACACATTTCGCTTGTGCCTGCTCATTGTTCTCTAGGATAAATGTTATGGTTTGTAAACATAATTTTAATGCATTATGAAGAGAAACTGCCATTTTAATGTATTACAAAACAGAAGTTGCCAGTTACCTAAATGGCAGTTTAAAAATAAACAATGTGACAATGAAATTTTCCTAATTTATTTGTTATTTTGGCTTATCTTTAACGAATGGACTGTTTTATGTCCTTTTATGTTCTTAAATTATTTCACTTCTCTTTTTACTGGCAGACTATGTATTCGTAAGTAGATATGTTGATGCATACAAATGAATTACCTTCTCTTTGGTCAGTATATTTAGAAAGCAATTGGTATTACTAATACACTTTCTAATTAAGTAAGATAATGGATGTGGATTTTTTTTTCTTCCCCAGAGTAGACCTTTACCCAGCAGAACCTGGTATTTTATTGTCTTTTAATATTTGGATGACAAGAAATGGTTCTACGTATTCAATAAAATTCTGTGAGGACAGAAAACAATTTGGTTTGGTGCTTTGTCAAAGCTGTAAGTTATTTAATGTAATCTCAATTCAGTTTGTTTTTATTTTTATGGTGTTTCCCATACCCAAAACACAAATTAAAATATGAAAGAAGAGGGAAATATTTTGAATTAATCAAGTTTGTTCTCCATTTTCTACTCTGGAAAAGTAGTATTTGTTGTAAAATACGTCACAGTTTCATATAGTATTTTGAATTTTTAAAAACAATATTGGACTCCTGTGTAGTGTACTTTTTAAGGAAATGTTGTTGGATGTATTCTCAAGACATACAGTCTAATTCTAGGTGACTGAGATCTGTCTGAGCTGATTAACTCCACGTCACTTGGATGCAGTTGTTACTTTGAAGGGAGTAAGTCAACAGTATTTGTTGTCTTTTATAGAAATTGTATAGAAAGTCAACACTATTTGCTGATTCTTATAGAAATTGTAATTCAGATGCATTATTAGGATTTATTTTTTTAAGATTTATTTAATTAATTTAGAGAGAGAGAGAGAAAGCGTGCACGCTTGCAAGGGACAGGGGGAGGGAAAGGGACAAGCGAACTCTGCACTGAGCTTGGAGCCCAACATGGGGCTCCAAGTGGGGCTGGATCCCAGGACCCAGGCTGCCCCAGATGCACTATTAGAATTATGTAGGTACTTACTGCATTCCCAGAAAGTCGTCTTACTATCGAATGTTTCATATTCCTGCCCGGTAATTCTAGCATTTAGAATCATTGCTCTTGCAGACCATATGGTCTCTGTGGCAACTACGAACGTCTGCCCTGTAGTGTAAAAACAGTCATAGATACGATGTAAACAAATGGATGTGGCTATGTTCTAATAAAACTTTATTTACAAAAACAGTCTTCAGGCCGCATTTGGCCCACTCCTGGTTTGCCAGCTTCTTCAAACCCTTGTCATGCAATGAAGAGTCCACCTGCTTGGAATGTCAGTGCTGACTGAGACTCCTTAGAAATTCAGATTATCAGGGGCACCTGGGTGGGTTAAAGCCTCTGCCTTCGGCTCAGGTCATGGTCCCCAGGTCCTGGGATCGAGCCCCGCATCGGGCTCTCTGCTCAGCGGGGAGCCTGCTTCCCCCTCTCTCTCTCCCTGCCTCTCTGCCTGCTTGTGATCTCTGTCTGTCAAATAAATAAATAAAATCTAAAAAAAAAAAAAAAAAAGAAAGAAATTCAGATTATCAGACCCTACCTCAGTCCTGAATCAGAATCTACACTTTAATAAGATCTGAAGGAAACTCATTTTCTTCTCAAAGTTGGAAGAGCCATTGGCCTACTGGCTCTTCAGAGAGAAGCGAGAGTAGCTCCTGAGGAAGCTCTATGAAGGGAATCAGTGTTGTGAGTGGCTTTCTAGTAGACTGAGTGAGTAGGGAGCTAGATGTTTCGCTGTGGACTTCTAGAATATGAAGCTAGAATATCGAGATCTTTTTATGGGGCGCAAGTAACCCCCCACTTTCTGCCTTAGATATTCTCACATGGTTTACCTCATTTCCTCAGGAAGAGCCACATAATCTCTTGCCCCGGAAAATACTGGCTTTAAGCACTTTTGCGTGAGAGAGATTCAGTGTGGTGATTGATTTTGCGTACAGATCTTGACGTTTCCTTCTGTTTTCTGTCAGGCCTCACTTCAGCCAGTTCTGTACTTGGCATTTCTACATCCCAACCTTTCTGTCTTCTTTCCAGTCAGATCCACTTTCTTATCCATTGATCCCTCTGAGCGTATCTAAGCTTCCCAGCCTCTGGGACTGGGCCACAAATGGACGGCTTACCATGGGGCTTCTCAGTCTTCGCTTTAGTGCCATTTGGGGTCAGATTTTTCGTTGTGTTGGGGGCCTCCCTGTGCCTTGTAAGGTGTTCGGTATCATCCCTGCTTCTTCTCGTTAGGCTGCATTAGTCCCTTTCCTAGCCTCTTCAATTGTGATGCCCCGAAATGATGCCAAGCGTTGCTAAATGTGCTTTTTGGGACCAAATTGCCCCTTATGGAGAGCCACTGAGTCATAGGAATGCTGAGAAAGAACTGTCTTCCTGCACACTATCGGTGCAGCCAGAGGCCCCGGACATTAGCCTCCAGGCTCGAACATTCTCTGTGTTCATCCGGTGCGGCATGATGATGTTGTGTGCTTGCCATGTGAGTCATGAAATGACGAGTTAGGGAAGCCTCCTAGCCCTGCCTCGTCCCCCAGCCCAGGCCCTACTTCTCCACCAGCTTCTCATCCTCCCCACGCTTGGCCTCCCTCAGCTGCCCATTGGCCTCTTTCCTCTTCTCTCTTCCTTTCAGTTCTAGATCCTTTTGTGTCTTTAGAGTCACTTTGAAGAATCTCAGGTGGGAAAAGACATAAATATGTATTGTCTCTCTGGCATTTGGAGCTGGAGTCTCTCCTCATAATCTGTAAAATAGTATACTGGGGACTGGGAAACAACTTGATTCTCATGGTTTACGAATTTTCATTCAAATTAGAAGTTGGCTATTGCTTAGTGTTCATTATGTTGTCCATTCATCTCTATAGTGTGTTTTACAAAATCGTCATCAAATGTCTTAAATTGTGTAGCTGGTTTCCCTGACAGGCTCATCACACGTTCGTCTGGTAATAGGACTATTATTTGTGAGGAAGAAAGCTGGCATTTGCTCAGTTCCGTGTGAGTAATGATGGCCCTCAGAAAACCTTCCCAATGTGATCAAGCCTAATTCATTTGCTCCTGTAAAAAAAGTCACATGGTATTATGCAGTGATTAAAGTATTAAGTTTCCAAATGTTGAACTTTATTTTCTATTTGCTTATTTCCGGAAGTTGTGGTATGCAAATTTGTAGTTGATGGCAGATCTGATTTATAGTCTCATCTGGGTATTTAAGCATTTCCCAAAGAGAAAGGGATGATTACATCTAGACCAGTGCTCCTGTCCGTACATACTGCGCCTTTGTGAATATCCTGGATTGATCACGACATTGGTTCCATCCATGTGCCTCGCACAATGACTTTTCAGATGTTCGCGTCAATTGGAGTCTTATTTCTTCTCCCGTTGAGTGAGGGATGTTCTTGTGCCTTGCTTGGAATGCAGGTGCAGTTATGACATGCCTGTTCTCAGCCAAGTCCCTAAGATTTCCTGCACATCTGTCTTTGTTTTGGGACCCTGCCCAACTCCCATGAGAATAAGCCAGAGTAGAGTGCTGAAAGATGATAGACCCCGTGGGACAGACAGAAGCTATCCCAGCTGAAGACACATGTGCCTAGCTGAACCCAGTTCAACTGCCAACTTGTAGAGTTGTGACATGTAGTTGTTGTTTTCAGCCTCTAAATGTGGGACGATGAGGGGCACCTGGGTGGCTCCGTTAGTTAAGCGGTTGCCTTCTGCTCAGGTCCTGGTCCGGCTCCCTGCTCTGTGCACAGTCTGCTTCTCCTTCCGTTCCTTCCCCTCGCTTGTGCCCTCTCTCTCTTTCTATCTCAAATACATAAATAAAATCTTTAAAAATGTAAATGTGGGGTGCCTGGGTCATTCAACCGTTAATCCTCTGCCTTTGGCTTAGGTTGTGGTCCCAGGGTCCTGGGATTGAGCGCATCAGGCTCCCTGCTTAGCAGGAGGCCTACTTCTCCCTCTTCCACTCCCCCTGCTTGTGTTCCCTCTCTCGCTGTCTCTCTGTCTCTCTCTGTCAAATAAATAAATAAAATCTTTAAAAAAATAAAAACATAAATTTGGGATGATGTGCTCTCTAGGGAAAGATCATTAAAATTGGGATTCGGGGAAACGTATCCCTAGGGGTGCACGAGTCAGATAATGGCACCCTTATTTTGACACAGACATTTCCAAAGTAGACCCTATTCCTCCCTCGGGTTTCCTTATGCACGGTCACGGCACTCACAATTGGAAGGAGTAGCCATGAACTCTAGAGTCAGCTAGAGCTAGACCTCACTCTAGGCTCACATACAGGGAAGCCTTGTGATCTCAGGAGGGAACACGGTCTCTATCATTCTCTGTATTGCTTTCCCACGTTTGGATACGCGGAAGTCCTCGGTGGTACCAGAAATAATTCGCAGGAGGCTTTTGTTTAGAGGTGACAGGTAAGGTGCTGCAAGTTAGAGAAGCAGATGTGGGCACACATTGGACTTAGAGACCCATTCCAACCATCCATACTCTCCAGGGCCCTTTTCTTGGAGCACCCAGGCCTATATTCAAACATGGCTGGAGAACCAAGATCTGCGTTGACTGATCTTGACCTGGAAACAGCTCAGAGTCCCTCTCAGTGCACAGCGCTTCTAAATCCTCTTGGTCATAATCCAGCGAGGTTCTTCCAACTAGTTAGGACAGCTGTAAATGCTTGTAAATGCTCAATAAGGAAAGTGACCACGGGAGTGTCAAAGCATAAAAAAAATACGCTTTTAATCCTTATCTCGGGCAGGCGTCAAAAGTCAGCCATTGCCCATCCTCGGAGATTAATGGGAGCTTTCCCTTCCAGGTGTAAATCTCCTCCATCTTCACTGCCTCTGTTTGCTCATTTGGAAAATGGAATTACTTAGGAACCTTTTAATAGGATTGCTCTGAGATTTGTAGGACATGATTCGTGTAGAATCCTTTTTTACAAGTGTCTGCAACTTGATAAGCACTCCAAAATATGGATACTAATTAAACAAAAAACACTCAGTTGGGCATCAGGAATTGAATTCCAGCGGTGTGACCTTCGACACAGCACCTCAGCCACCTGGGCCTTGGTTTCCTCATATGATCAGGGCAGTCCCCTTCTCTAATGATGTTATGCATGCTGTCAGTTGAACCGATGTCTGAAAACCCAAGTAAGAGAGCCCTCATGTTATCATTCGTTCGTGCAGGTTAGCATCTAGTGGGTAGAAAAGCTAGAGAAATCTCTTATTTATTCCTACTTCTGAAGGGGTAGTACAATAATTATATGAATAACCTAGTAGGCAGATCTCAGAGAGCCAGTGAACCAACGAAGGCTTGAGGTATAGGCAAGAGGGTTGAGAAACTTGGGATTGAAAATCTGGACATCACAGAGCAAATATCTTCTTTTGGTGCCCTTGGTGTTGGGGCTTCATCGTAGTCCATGAACCACTGGTCATGAGTGAGTTTTCACTACTAGAGACTCTTAAGTTGGGATGTCACTTTATTTATTTGTTTGTTTATTTATTTACGAGTGAGATGGGGGGCAGGGGCAGAGGGAGAAGGAGTCAGAGTCTCCAGCAGACTCCCTGCTGAGGGTGGAGCCTAATGGAGGGTTTGATCCCATGACCCTGAGATCCTGACCTGAGCTGAAAGCAAAAGTCAGATGCTTAACCTACAGAGCCATTCAGGCTCTGGATGTCACTTTTGAAACACCTGTGAGTATAAGTAAAAAGAATAAAGGGGTGATTGAAAAATTTTGGTTGCCCGGTGCCATTCTTTACTAACATTTGATTTCCCCTTTGAAACAATTATATATACACACATACACACACACACACACACACACAATGGAATTTTATATATGGACAGACCTTGAAAGGTTGGCATTTTGTTTTTTAAAGTAAAACTTTTAGGGGTTCCTGGGTGGCTCAGTGGATTAAAGCTTCTGCCTTCAGCTCTGGTCATGATCCCAGGGTCCTGGGATCCAGCTCCACATCAGGCTCTCTGCTCGGGGGGGGAGCCTGCTTCTTCCCCTCTCTCTGCCTGCCTCTCTGCCTACTTGTGATCTCTGTCAAATAAATAAATAAAATCTTTAAAAAAATAATAAAAAAATGAAAAAAAATAACGTAAAACTTTTATTGGGCAAAGAGTTTAATTGCTTTATGCTCACAATTTTATTTTCCCTGTTTTCAAAACTGCCAATATATAGAAACAACAGCGTCATTAAATCTAAATCTAAGGGAACAAGTGAGTTGATTAAGTGTGGTCTTTGGATACACAATAAGTCATTGAAATGTGAATACTTAGACAAAAGTCTGATTAAATGCAGAGTGTTTTCTAGATTACTTCAATATTTATGTTGGAATTTATTTTCTTTCAGAAAACAGATAAATTGTCATTTACTTATTTTCACCCAGACTTGAACTGGAACTAATATTAATACTTAAGATACTAGGTTCACGGGTTGATTATTAATCCTGAATTAGGTACCCACCCTGGCATTTTTAGAAAGGAGAATTTTCTAATTGCCTAGCAACATAATTTAAATTTTCAACTAATAAGTCCACTATATTGTTTATTCTTTATTCTTGAAGAGTTCACACTAAAAATACTGCATCAGTAAGCAAGGTGCCCTTGCATTCTGAAAACAACATATGGGCAGAGTAAATATAATCCCGATTAAACTCGGTATTTTATATGGAATGGCAATATAGCCAGACATTTTAAAGACCTGCAACTTGTCAACCCTAATTTGTGGTTTCCCACAGGACTAGAACAGTCTACTATATTTTTCCTAACTGCAGATGTTAGCCATTTTTTACCATAATAAACGTAGCCAAAGTTTTTAAGGCGTTATATTTTTCTACCCCATTTAAATATAAACATCTGCCTTAAAATTGGAATAAAGTCTATGAGTCATAGAAAAAGTGACACATTTTGTGGGCCATATGCACTCACTCTAGAAATGGGCTAATTTTCAAAAATTAACATGGACAGGCAATTATGTGCTTGAAATTTTGCAAGCACATATGATTCATTACCTAATGCACACTGAGTATTTTTTGCATTTGGAATGTTTTTGTACAAAGACAGCCACTAGGGAATGTTCTTTTATTTATTTATTTATTTATTTTTGTTAATGAACACGTAGTTACAGAGATTGGACATGATAAAGGTCACTGAAATTTGCTTATGTTTATGAAAAAAGAATTATGATGGCCAGCTACGGTAGCTTCAAAAATGAATACTTATTTTGTTTTAAGATTTTATTCATTTATTTGAGAGAGAGATCAAAAGTAGGTAGAGAGGCAGGCAGAGAGAGAGGGGGAAACAGACTCCCCGCCAAGCAGAGAGCCCGATGTGGGGCTTGATCTCAGGACCCTGAGATCATGACCTGAGCCGAAGACAGAGGCGCAACCCACTGAGCCACCCAGGCGCCCCTGAATACTTATTCTTAATAGTTAACCAGGAAAGGAAAAAAGTCAGAGGATGCTATAAAATCTGGGCTATGTTCTCACTTGTTAAAATTAAAATCTGTACTACAGATTAGTACAGTTGTACTTTATAATTTCTGAGAAATTATAAATCTGTGTTGTCTATGATGTCAAGCGAAGTAAACTTGTAAACATAACTTTTTCAACCAATGATTAGAAACCAGATCACCCCCTTTGTATTTAACTATAGCCAAACAACCAATATTTGTGGGTAAGGTTTAATGGAAACCGGGGAGTCTTTCCACTATTCCACCTAATTTATATAGAAATCATGTATGCACTTTGCTGGAAGAAACAGTCCGGTAGGTCACTTTTTATTGTTGTGATTATCTCCAAATTGTTTCCTTTTGGGTCAAAAAACCAGAGTAGTGTCCACTTGCTGGAACGTGTATGTGCCTGAGGTATAGGTAATGAACAGGTTTCCCCACTGAGCCACCCAGGCGTCCCCTCCTTACTCAATTTGCATGCAAATCACACAGACTTAGACCCTTGGTTTCTTCTTTTTTTCCTTTTTTTAATTTTCCCATTCTCCTCTGTTTCTTACTTTTAGTTTTCTTTCTTGGATTTGTGTTAGGTGCAGACCATCTATCTGTCTGGTGCTGGAAACCTTCTCTCGCTCAAGGATCTGCCTCAGTAGCTAGGTAGTGAGGCCTCCACCAAGAAATCAGTGGATCTGACAAGTCAAGGCCAAGGACTAGAGCTGAGTGCTATGCAAACTCATTGTAAATGTGACCTTCATATAAAGGCATCCATTCTTAGGAAATGAGGAAGTTTCCGTAGCAGCTAAGTTGTTAAGCCTCTTCTCCCTTCCTCCCTATAAATAAGTATGGCGTTTATGGAACTGTATTCATTGAGAAGTTAGAGAATTTATGTACTAGGGAGCTAGAAGAGGTACCGTGGCCCTTGCAGATACGTAGCGACAGTTGTAATTGTTACAGTTCAATTCGGGACACATTGTGCACCTGTGTGTGCCAGCTGTAGTGTGAGGCCGGACGGCACATAGCCCCTGCCCCACGGAGTTCGTAAGTTGCAAAAGGAAAGAGACCCAAACATGCCCTAATATAGCAAATCCAGTTACCAGGACTTACCTGCTAACGTGAAGTGCTTTTAATGATTGTCAGGTACTGTTCTGAGCCCTGGACGCATCATATGCCGGTTAACCTGCAGAGAAAGGAAAGAGACCCAAACATGCCCTAATATAGCAAATCCAGTTACCAGGACTTACCTGCTAACGTGAAGTGCTTTTAATGATTGTCAGGTACTGTTCTGAGCCCTGGACGCATCATATGCCGGTTAACCTGCAGAGTAACACTAAGGTTTATTGTCCCATTGTCAGATGATACAATTGGGGTTAAATAACACTATGAAATTCACCTACTTCCGTGCTTGCTTCACTCGGGACCGGGACCATATCTCGGGAGATGTTGGTTTGCCATTTTCCCGTGGAAGGGCGGTGCTTCGGGATTCAGGGTTGTGCTAGTTCAGTACCACCTCCTTAACTTTCGGACTCTTCATAAAGCTGTTTTGGTTTTACCCAATAATGCTGTTTAAAATGATATGTCACCCCTTCCCCAACACAAGGGATCTATGACGGGCCTCTCCCTTCTTGGACTCTGTGTGCATTATCCGCTCATTTTCTGGGGCCATTTTTCTCCCCACTGACTCTTCTACCATCAACTCTCTTCTTCTTACTCCAGGACCCTCAAACTCCAGTTTCTACCAGATGGATAATGGGGGATCTCCTTACCTGTTCCTGCACAGCACATTTCCTGTCCTTTATCTCTGCCTCCCCACAGCTTCAAAGGGAAGCTGGGTTTTGCATCAAGCCCTCCATTAAGGGATTTCCCCAAAGACTTTGCTCTCTCCCAAGGAGGAATGTGGCTTCCTTTAGAGTGATTAGCTTCCACTGCCATCAGCTGTGACAATGTCATAGTTTTTCTTTTTTCTTCTGTCACCTCACTTGTAACTCTCATTTGCACAAAGGCATGCACTTCGTCTCTTGAAAAGAACAGAAGGACTCACTTTAATGTTCATTCTTGGTGCTTGAGTCGGCCTGGTTGGGGTTCTCAATGCAAAGCCTTCTATCTCAGCATATAACATAATTTCTCTGTGCGTGAACTACTTTAAGGAGGTGAATTTCCTCAGTTTCAAAATTTACTTTTTTGCTATTATAAAGGAGAGATGGCCATTTTTAATTGCAATCAGGCTGAGGGCATCACCAGGTTTGAGGACTGAGAGAATAAGGACCCGCTTTCTTTCTTTCCTTTTTTTTTTTTTTTAAGACTTTATTTATTTATTTGACAGACAGAGATCACAAGTAGGCAGAGAGAGAGGGGGAAGCAGGCTCCCCGCTAAGCAGAGAGCCCGAGGCGGGGCTCGATCCCAGGGCCCTGAGATTATGACCTGAGCTGAAGGCAGAGGCTTAACCCACTGAGCAATCCAGGCGCCCCAAGGACCCGCTTTCTCGGCATCTCTCTTTAGCTACCTCTGAGATGTCCGTGACAATGTTTACAGTTTCAAGGACACTCCCGAAGTTGTACACAAACTGTTTCACTGCCTAGTACAAAATGGAAAATTATTGGGGCTTCAGAAATTCTTCGTATCCAGCAGCTCGCATAGGTTTTCACTGAGATCTGAATGTCAGCATTAGCCATGGCCTTGCCAACGCTCAACGTGGTAGCCGTGGGCCAGGAGGATTCTTTCTCCTTGGGTGACTTGTGAGGCCTCATTGGGTGTGGGACCCAGAGAGCTGAATGTTGGCACTGTGGTCCCAGACGTGTCCCCTCAGGAGGTATGGGGGAGGACAAGACAGGGAAATCTTTCGTTCTGTTGGGGGTTTGTTTGTTTCAAATTTTTAGTTAAAATGTAGTTAGTTGGGGCGCCTGAGTGGCTCAGTGGGTTGATCCTCTGCCTTCAGCTCGGGTCATGATCTCAGGGTCCTGGGATGGAGCCCGGAATCAGACTCTCTGCTCAGCAGGGAGCCTGCTTCCCCCTCTCTCTCTGCCTGCCTCTCTGCCTACTTGTGATCTCTGTCAAATGAATAAAAAAATAAAATCTTAAAAAAAATGTAGTTAGTTAAAACATAGTACAATACTGGTTTCAGGAGTCAGATCCATCTTTCCTTAAATCGGAGCATTAGAGTGGTGCCTGGCATGTGGGGGACCTGGATCAGGGGGCATCACCAATATTGTTTACGGAACTCTAACATCTCACCCAGGAAAGCTTATCTTGGCAGAAAGGCCAGAGGATCTTTCCCTGGAAAACCCCTTATGGAGCTTTTATTTATTTTTATTTTTTTTAGAGATTTCATTTATTTGACAGAGAGAGAGATCACAAGTAGGCAGAGAGGCAGAGAGAGAGGAGGAAGCAGGCTCCCCGCTGAGTAGAGAGCCCTATGCGGGGCTCGATCCCAGGACCCGGGATCATGACCTGAGCCGAAGGCAGAGGCATAACCCACTGAGCCACCCAGGTGCTCCCCCATGAGAGACTTTTAAAAATGGTTTTGGATTTTGCTGAACAAACTAGGCCCATGCTGGGCCTGAAAGGTCATGCATTTGTTCCAGGAAAAATGTCCAATTTCAACATCAGGCCTTTCCCTTCTATTTCAAGCATAGGAAAGGAGGTTTGAGAAGGTGAGCGGTGTTCTGGACGGCTGGAGGTTTTGATAGTAAGTAGCAGTGGACTGAACCAGGAGGATAAACCGGGGGAGCAGCAGGTATGAGTTGTGGGTTAGTCGCTGCTATGCTGATAGCATTCGGAAAACGCTAAAAATTGGTTCAGGCTTGTGTGTGATAGGACAGGTAAGTGGGAAATGGAGAGAAGGCTAAGATTTAAGGGGTTGGGATTGCAGAACATACTGAAGGATGAAAATCTGGGTGATATTGATCCAACTGGAGAACAATTACAGCAATTCAAACACAACCAAAAATTATCCTCTGGCCCACACGGTATATATTTCCTGCCTTATGATTAGTACCAGAATTAAAGATGATCTTTTTGGAGGCATGTATTCATTATGAGACTTTTATGTTTATTTATTAGTTCAATATCTTTTTAATTGCAAAAATGAGATAAAAAATTATCATTCTTCCCTTTGTTCCAGAACATGGGGCTCTTTAGAATTGTTAATTGGGGATCCTGAGAGAGACTCAGTGTACCTGACTAGAAACAAATCAGTTAGGCTTTACTCTGTTTTTATTCTTTAAAAAAGATTTTATTTATTTATTTATTTATTTGAATTAGCAAAGATTTTATTTACTTATTTATTTGAATTAGCTCGAGCGGGCGGAGGGGCAGAGGGAGAGGGAGAAGCAGGCTTTCCACTGAGCAAGGAGCCCAATGCGGGGCTCCATCCCAGGACCCTGGGATCATAACCTGAGCCAAAGGCGGATGCTTAACTGACTGAGTCACTCAGGCGTCCCTCAGTTAGGGTTTTAAGGAAGGCACGTACATTCTAGCAGTATGCTGTGCAATATTTTTACGTGTCCTGTTTGTGGAATTTGTTTGGGATTTGTGTTTGAGTTAATGAGATCCACTATTATGAACTTTCTTGACAACATGAAGGAAAGACACTGTCAAGGGCTACTGTTTTCCTTAGTAGATGTTCTGATAACTGAGTCCCTGTAGAGTCTAAGAATGTATCCCTTCTTTGCGAGAGTGATTTATACTGTGCTCCCAGTGGGTTTTAAGGTCAGTTGCGGCTTTGCAGAATGAATGTTGAGGAAGATTGATAGTTTGAGAAGAGGTAATGGGTGAAAATACTTCTTTTATATGGTTATTTGGTTTACTATTAATTTATCATGTCCTACCATAATGATGAAAATGTCTTTATAAAGCATAATAGTATTTTATTCCACATTTTTGGATTGGACTTAGAAACCTAAAGAAAAAAAGAGGTATCTACTCATAAGGTGAAAAGTGTCTTAGTCATTGATAGGTGTCCTAGACAGCGTTTAGCTCCTCGGACAAGGAAGATAAAAAGCAGATTTAGAGGCGCCTGGGTGGCTCAGTGGGTTAAGCCTCTGCCTTCGGCTCAGGTCATGATCTCGGGGTCCTGGGATCGAGCCCCTCATCGGGCTCTCTGCTCAGCAGGGAGCCCGCTTCCCCCTCTCTCTCTGCCTGCCCCTCTGTCTACTGTGATCTCTCTGTGTCAAATAAATAAATAAAATCTTAAAGAAAATTTAAAAAAAAAGCAGATTTAAAGGGGATTAGCATATTATCTGTATAAATTTGCGTTTGACCTTGCCTGTGACTGAAGAGAGCCACCTATATTATTCATCCTACGGCCCATTCGCTCAGTAAACGTTTTTTGAGTTCCTGTTGTAGCATTGATTGAACACCTACTATGTACCATGTTTGTTTCATGTAATGCAAGTACTAAAGGTAGATAAAACATTCTCTTATCTGGAAAAATTCACACACTTTTGGGGGATATAGTTCAATAACAAACTGCTGAGTGTTAGAAGTGTATGTAAAGTATTGAAGGAGTTCAGGAATGGTTTCTTTAAATTTATTTTATTTTTTAAAAGATTTTATCTATTTATTTGAGAGATAGAATGAGAGGAGAGAGGTCAAAGGGAGAAGCAGACCCCTCATGGATCAGGGAGCCCGATGTGGGACTAGATCTTGGGACTCTAGAATCATGATCTGAGCTGAAAGCAGTTGCTTAACCAACTGAGCCACCCAGGTGCCCCAGGAGTGGTTTCTTAATGTTAGGCAAGTAAGTGAAGCCATTAGAAGGGAAGGCACAGCTGTGGAAAATATACTACCTAGAGGAGCCTTCCAGTCACTTGATGGGGTATTTTAAGGTTTACAAGGGTCATCAAGTAACATCATCGTTGCCTCTTTCTTTCTTTCTTCTTTCTTTCTTTCTTTCCTTCCTTCCTTCCTTCCTTCTTTCTTTCTTTCTTTCTTTCTTTCTTTCTTTCTTTTTTTTTTTAATAAGGAAAGGGAGGCTTCCAGAGGTGAATCAGCTCCCACCAGAGCAAATGCCTAACCGGAAATAGAGCCAGGATTTCAATCTCAGGTCACTTCATCAGGAGACCTTCATGTTGGTTTTTGAAGGGTGAGAATACACTGTTAAGTAAGTAAAGGAAATTTCAACCTGAGAACAAAGAATGTGAAAAGGCACAGAAATGTCAAAACGTTGAATTGGGGACAGGCATTTTGGGGCGAAGGGCAACAGGAGAAAAGATTCCTTTATTGGACTAAATCACAGGTTTTTGGGGCGCCTGGGTGGCTCAGCAGGTTAAAGCCTCTGCCTTCGGCTCCGGTCATGATCCCAGGGTCCTGGGATTAAGTCCCGAATCGGGCTCTCTGCTAGGCAGGGAGCCTGCTTCCCCACCCACCCCCCTCTCTCTCTGCCTGCCTCTCTGCCTACTTGTGATCTCTGTCTGTCAAATAAATAAATAAAATCTTTAAAAAAAATAAATCACGGGTTTTGAAAATTATGGGGCACTCTATCTGTGTTTGGATGGAATGCATATACTTATTTTTCGGATCCCAGACCTCTATCTATGGACTATGGCTCGCATGAGATTAAAACAAAAAAAAAACCCAAAAACATTTTATTTATTTATTTGAGAGAGAGAAACCAAGATAGGGCATGAGCAGGCGTCAGACTCAGGACCCCGGGATCATGACCTAAGCCAAAGGCAGCTCCTTAACCAATTGAGCCACCCAGGCGCCCCACACATGAGATTTTCTTGATGGTGATTATTTCCTTGTTCTTGCTTTTATAAAGCCTTGGATGATTTCTGTCACTGAGTCATCTTTTCTTTTTCCACCTTAAACCCCACTGATGACCTACTCAGTAGTTCTCCTAACCTGTGTAAAACCCGTGTCCGTGTGTCTTCCACAATTTGCTCATTACTTTCCACCATATTTTATTCTCTCAGCATTTCTGGGAACATCCAAGATAAGAGATCAGGCATAACCTGACCAACTTCTTGCTGACATACCACGGGACCATTAGAAACAAATTAGCATTAGCACAGAAATTTGGGTAGCAATCAGTTGACTCAATGGTAAATGAGATTCCGAAGAGTAAATGCCATGTTCCCCTTGGAGCTGTTCTTCCCATCAGGGTTGGGTTTTATAAGGTTCCTGTCAGTGGTACTTAGGCATGGAATCTCAGAGAGATAAGTAAAGCTTAGGCTGATTACAACCGTTGTCAGCCCAGCAGGGTGTTGATAGTTTTATAAAAGTTGTTAACCATCCCATGAATGTCATTTTTGCAATGAAAAACAATGCGCCATTTCAGTACTCAATTCTTTTCAAACATACTTACGGTTTTTCATGAATATTTAGTTATGAGGAAAATGGTCTATGGACTTTGGTCAAAAAATAGAGAAGGCAGACTGGATTTCTGTGAGAGAGCAGAGGAAAAAAAATCAGCCTAGAAACATTGAATGGTGGTTGACATTTGTCTTGGAAACCAGTAAGATGGCTGGGAAAGATGTCCCAGTGAGGATTTTGTCCTTTAGGACTAGGCCAACAGTCATCAAAGGAGACCATCTGTATTCTTATGTATGTTTTGGGAAACCTTGAGGTTTTAGGTGAGGAGTGCAAATGACATGTCTCTGTTATTCTGTGTATAGTTTGTGGATCTTGATTTTCGGTTCTTATATGCAGTGAAGTGTTTTCGTTTTTGCCATCAACATTGATTTTCACTGGCTCTTAACCTGCCTTGACAGGAGCATTTGCTCTAGTTTTTGAAGATGTCCATCCTTGTAACCAATGGTCTAACTAAATCGTCTGTTTCAAAGAAGTGACATCTTAATCTTCACTTTCCCATTACTGTACTAAAAGGTATTTACCTTGAAATCACATTAGGTGAATTGCCAAGAACTTTCTGCTGTTTGCATGGTGGCTTGAGAATTGGGATCTCGTAAATTGCAAACTTCATTTTTATTTCTAGCCAGGCTTCAGCTTAGGTTACGTTCTTCGGGCTTCTTTATTTCTTTGGCTGGTTTTTATTTTCAAGCCAAATTTGTTATTTTTTAAAATACTGTGCCTGGGATGCCTGGGTGGTTCAGTGAGTTAAAGCCTCTGCTTCCGCTCAGGTCATGATCCCAGGGTCCTGGGCTCGAGCCCCACATCTGGCTCTCTGCTCAGCAGGGAGCCTGCTTCCCTGTCTCTCTCTGCCTGCCTCTCTGCCTACTTGTGATCTCTGTCTGTCAAATAAATAAATAAAATCTTAAAAAAAAATACTGGGCTTATGGCTGTGATATTTCAAGTTCTTTGAGCCTTGGATTCTGTGTCTAGGACCATTTTTCATGAAGACTTGCTTGCCAGAGTGTTTCCCTTTATCTTCAGGCATGAAATAATCTCTCATAATCGCATCATTTTAGAAAACGAATCTAAAACCTTGATTAGAAAGTAATGGTGGAAGAAAGGGAAGCATATTGAACAATTTGTGTTTTTTCTTTACGGCTAGGTTACTGATTTTATTAGAACCCAATTGGCGAGCTCAAACTGTAATTGCTGTTTAATTCATGGGAACTTTTTTTTTTAAAGAATTATTTATTTATATGAGAGAGAGAGAGCATAAACAGGAGGGGCAGAGGGAGAGGAAGAGAGAATCTAAAGCAGACCCTGGTCAAAGGTAGATCTCGGTCTCACGACCCTGAGATCAGGACCTGAATGGAATTCAAGAGTGGAACACCCAACTGGGTGTGCCACCTGGGTACCCCTCATGGGAAATTTTGTATCCTGATTACTGATTTGAGAGGACAGGTCCAATTTGTTTTCTCAATTATTATAATTGAGTCATTGGTATTTTTATTGACATACAATTTATTTATTTTTATCTTTTTAAATATTTTGTTTATTTATTTGACAGAGAGAGAGAGACAGCAAGAGAGGGAACACAAGCAGGGAGAGTGGGAGAGGGAGAGGCGGGCTTCCTACTGAGCAGGGAGCCCGATGCAGGGCTTGATCCCAGGACCCCAGGATCATGACCTGAACCAAAGGCAGATGCTCAACGACTAAGCCACCCAGGCACCCCTAGCACGTACCATTTAAAGAGTGTTTACTTTTCAGGCTCTCTGCTGTTTTACAGGACAGTTGGTAGTGTCTTAGTTTTACTAAGAAACTGAGGCACAGAGCAATCAGTTTCATAAGGTCACACAGCTGGCAAGTGACTGATTTAAGACTGTCCCTGTGTCCCAAAACTGCGAGCTTTTGTATTTTTCGGCTCTATTTGATTTTTTGCTGGTTGACTCTGTGTGTCGCACAGAGTTTTATATCCTAACAAACTGGATGAACCATCTTTGAGCCAAGGAACTTTTAACAAAGTCCTCTGTTCGGATATTTTAATTGCTCTCGGAATTAAAATTCAAAACGTCCTGGGGCAGCATAATTAAATGGAGCTGGAAGCGCCAGTAGAATTACTTTGTGCGCCAGTCCTATAGGGAAACTTTTTTAAAGGGTAATTGGAAAGAAAATATTTCATTAACAATCTATTGATTTTTGTCTCTGGAGTTTGCCAGATATCTTGTATCTTTGGTAATTGATATTCAGTGCAGGAGAAGAATTCAGATTTGTGAACCTGACCCACACATTGGCTGTACTTGAACTACGAATGCAGGTGAACTGACCAATTGGTACTCATTCATTTTACAAACACTTTGTTTGGGGGGCATCTTCTCAGAGCTAGATCTGGAGCAGGGCACGGCAAAAGGAATTCACGAGTGTTTGTCGGCTTTCACACTCTAAAAGTGGGAGATATGTATGAAAGCCCACATTTCTAAGCATATTTCTAAAACCATTTGGTAGTACCTATGGAATGTTCTTCTGAACCAGGAACATGATCTCACACAGTGGGCACTGACTTACAAAGAAGGTGCTATTGTAATTAGCATTTTATATTTGAGGAAGACATTGAGGCCCAAGGAGTTCAAATGACTTGCCCAGGGTCACAAAAATACTAGGGGAAGAGAAAAGCTTTGGATGAGGCTGGATGACCCTGAATTTGTACCCTAAATGGGATCATTGGTGGGTGTGGTGAACCGCAGGAGAGAACTTTGGAGCTTGGGTGTGATTGGCTAGTTCACACTTGCCCTCTGGATTCAGTGGGGATGAGAAGGGAGCTCCAACCTGAGGAAACATTTGTAAAATAACAGAGGTGGGGAAAGTCAGAAGCAGGGAGCCTGGTTAGGAATACCCTGTGCGTGCAGGGCTGTGGCCGATCAGTGGGTGAGCATCAGTTTGTAGAGGTCAGCACGGCTCAACTATCTGAAAAAGTAGCCAACCTTTATAAAGACCTGACCATGTGGCCACTTACTGCCTTAAGTCCTGTTTTCCTCATAAGGAGCTTCTGTGTTATCATAACCATTCTCATCTCACATGACACAACAAGGCCTACACAAAGATGAACTTGCCCAGCATGACATAACTAGTAAGAGCTAGAGCTGGGATTCCAGTTGAGGGCGTGTGGTTCCAGAAAGCATGATTTTAACTGTGATGTGGCCCTAGATGTTACTAAGAAGTGGAGTGATGTCATTAGATTCATGACCCCAAGGGAGGACCTGAAAAATAGGGAAAATTGGAACGGAAAGGTGAGTGAGTAGGGATGGAGAGGCCCACTGAGGTTCCTGTCGCACTCCGCCTGGGTGGCACTCAGTGTCTTTGGAGGTGACTAGCAATGAAAACATGTGTGAGGTCAGAGAGATTAGTGAGGTTGGCTTAGGGTCTGGAAGTAAGAGTTCTAAGGAATTTTGGCCGTGCCCTTCCTTGGGTTTGTGGATGAACCTCTCTGCTTCGATTTGCTCATTCACAGAGTGGTAAATGCCTCAGAGCTGGGGGAATTAATTCCATTTTGATTCAGCTGATTGTAAGGTCTCTTCAGGCCACCCATCTGGACATACCACTGAGTCAGTTGGAAATCTGCATCTCCAACTCAGATCAAAGCCATCAGGACCCTGAATGGACTCAGGGGGCCCCTCCAGGGATGTGCCCGTTGAAATTGCTTTAGTGGGGATGGTCAGAGGGTTGAGAGGACGGAGGGCGGGGGGAGACCTCATGCCTACTCCAGAGAACAGGTCAGGAGGAGAAGCAGGTGCCCAGGAGCCCATTACAGTTTTCTAGATACCTTCTTCCATAGTTCCTGTCTTTCTTGAGATGTGAAGCTCTGGCTGCTCTCTTTCCTGCCATCTTGGTTTTGTGTCTTCTTGGGATCCCTTCTGAGTTTGAGGGTTCAAGCTCTAATGACCCTGCTTTATTGGTCTCTACATTTGCTATTTCTTTGCATGAAATCTCTTCAGCAGCATGACCACTGCAGCCTCATACTTACTAAATGCACACTCAGAACCTGAAATCAGGTCTTCCATTCACACTTCTTTTCCTTCTTGTTTCCGGGATTATTTATCTATTAAAAATTTCTTTTTATTTTGAAAAATGTTTAATTGTTGTGTATTTGACTCAAATCTTTTCACTCTTGGTGTCCCAAAGTCCTTTCCCTTTCTAGGGGGCATCATGTGTTGCCAGTGAAATTATGGTGGCTGTTTGTTAATGCTTTTATTCTGTTAATTAAATTAAATTAATTGAAGTTTGGGATGCCGAAATGCAGTGTGGGATTAAAGGTGTTTTGAGGAGCCATTGCCCCAAGTCACAAATTTCAGCAATGGACTTTGAATCTCTTCTGTTAGTGCCATTTTGGATTTTTGCCCAAGAGGCCTTAGGTAGACGCATAACTGGTGTCTGTCTCACCTGCCCGTTCTCGTCTCAGAGCTCACCTCAGCAGGTGGGGACTTCCGAAGAAACAAACGCTACCTCAGGAAACCTTAAAGTATTGAGGTCCTCGCTGGTCATCCCGAGGACATGAATGTGTGTGTGGGAGGTCAGGACATCACAGCTCCCTGCAAAGTTCCCCCAAATTCCCATGGTGTCCTTCTCTTTCCCATCTCCCTCTCCTGTCGGCGATGTTCTCGTTCCCCCTATACTTCTCTCATCTGTCCCCCTGGTAGCATGGCCTTGCTCACGTTATAGTCTGAGGACACTTAACCTGACCTCCTCTCTGTGTCCTCCTTTGCATGTCCACTTGGAGCCCTTGTCCAAACTAGTGCTTTCTTGTTATTATTTATCATCATTAGGAGGTAGGAGAGGAGGAATGGAAATGCCAATGGTAATTGTATCATGCTAATTATTTAAATAGAACTGAGCCACGGTCAATAAATTGTGTACAGTGGATTCATAGTCGAAGAGCATTTGCATCTTTGGACTTGAGTCTGATTTCGCTGAACTTTGCAGACAGGTGTTGTTGACTGCCTTTGAATTCTGTTTCTCAGTTCAAGTTTTTTGTTTTTTTTTTTCCCCTAAGGCTTCAGTAGATGGCAAGTGCTAAATGTACCAAGTGTTTATAAATCTCCTTATGTCTACAACTGCTGGGCGGGAGGCAGGGGCAAGAAAATCTAACATTGAAATTCTCCTTTGACCCCTCCCTCAGGACACACATGGCGGGAAAAAAAAGTCATTGAAATGCCTTCCATGTTTCTTGTCTGTCTTAAAATACAAATTAAACTGTGTTAATAATGAACACATGCAAATCTTGGTATCATCCCAGTAGGCAGTCACTGGCTAGATGGTTAATGAAGGTTGGTTGGACTGATGAATGGATGGATGGATGGAGGATATTGGATGGGTGGATAGATTAGTGGATTGGTAAATGGAGGACATTCAGATGGACAGACGGATGGATGGATGGATAGGCAGGTAGATGGGTGGATGGTGGATGGATGAGCAGGTGGTTAGAAGAATAGGTGGATGGAGAGTGGGTATGTGGACTGATGATAGAAGACTGATGAATGGATAGATAGATGGACAGAATGTGTGAATGGAGGTGTTTCCTCTCCTTTCATTCGAGAAGTGAGTGGATGTGTATGGTCTGGTTATGAGTGTATTTGAGTTTGCACTTCAGACCTGTTTAGCATCAGTTCAAGAATTCCTGTCCAGGGGTGCCTGGGGGGCTCAGTGGGTTAAGCCTCTGCCTTCGGCTCAGGTCATGATCTCAGGGTCCTGGGATCGAGCCCCGCATCGGGCTCTCTGCTCAGCAGGGAGTCTGCTTCTCCCTCTCTCTCTCTCTGCCTGCCTCTCTGCCTACTTGTGATCTCTGTCTGTCAAATAAATAAAATCTTTGAAAAAAAAAAAAAAGAATTCCTGTCCATTTCGTCTAGCAGTTGCTTCTCTCGCCCTTTTCCCACCCATTTTAGGAAGGCTGAATAAGTTTTCCAAAGACCCAGGACCAATGAATGATAGACCTAAGCTTTCCATTCATAGAATTATGAGCTGTGAACCAGGGTTATTGACGTTGAATTCTTAGAGAATTCAAGAACTTTTTCAATTCCTTATGTTGCTGAGATGTATTTCTCCCTGCTGGTTTCCTGGTGGATAAGCCTACATTTTGTCATATGGATACATGATTTGTGGTATATCAGGAGGCCGGGAGGAATGGTAGCAAAATCTAATCTGTTTCTAATTTAGCCAATTTAGCTCAATCCTATTAATTCTGTACTTTATTGAACACTAAATCTACTCTCATGTTATAAAACATTAGTAATCTCTCTAGCTTTTAAAAATACAACAATATATGATGTGCTTAAGGCATACAAACTTGACAAAGAGCCCAGAAATATTTTTTCTCTGAATTTATGAAAAGCATTAGTTAAGCTACTTTCCGAACTAGAAATCAATAACGAAAAAGAAAAGGAATCATCTTTACTGTCTTAAGCCTCAGAAGTCAGTTTTGTCTTCGAAATACACTTTTTCATCAAAATTTTAAAAATATCTCATTTTAAAGGAATGTGTAGTTAAAGGTAAATGCTCACTAAAGATTAGTGTAATTGAATTACTCGCAATTGTGAAGCTAATTATGGAAAAACAAATGAGTAAGCAAATATATTCATATGTCTTTTGGATGGCAAATTGATGGTGCATTGAATGTTAACATTAATGAATTATCCATTATGGCTCACCAAGGAATGAATGGAAAGGCTTTCTTGGGAAGATCAAGTTTTGCAAGAACAAAATTAGGTTGCACTGAGATTATGTAAATAAAGGGCAGAAAGGGCTGTGCCCAGTCTGAAATTGTTGTATTTGGGGATTACCAGTTTTTTTACAAATCTCAAGCATGATAGCTCAGAAGTGAGTTCCCGGTCAGAAATCTCTCTCACTGATTCCTGCCGAAACCTTGGCAAAATTATGTGATTTCTTTGCCTGGATTTCCAGATCTGTAAAACTGGCAAAATAATACCTTCTTCAGAAAATTGCAGTGTATATTATTAACTCCACAGCAATTCCTTCCAGACTCACTCTTACAGTCACTTCTCATACCCCTTAACAAAGATTTTGTAGTCTGCTTCCTAGTTTTGCCAAAAATGGAATATGCATTTAAAAAAAAAAGATTTTATTTGTTTGCAAGTGAGACAGAAGGCTAAGGCCTGCAGTGGGTAGGGGCAGAGGGAGAGGGAGAAAGCACACTCTCCCCTGATTGTGGAAGAATAACGTGGGCTGGGTCTCTCCACTCTGAGATCAGGACCCTGGACAAGGACAGGAGCGTAAACCAAGTCTCAGACCCTTGACCACCTGTGCTACCTAGCTAGGTGCCTTGGGATATGAATTTTAAAATATTTTCCATTCACCTTCTTGTTTTGCCTTTTTATTTGTTGAGAGAGAGTACTGATTCCTTGATAGTTTTCCTTAATTTGTTTATTTTTTTATCATAATTTTTAGTGAATCAGATGGATATTTGCTTTATTATCGTGAATAATATAGTAATATACCCTTCTGTTAAGAAGGATTGTCTTACTCTCTTAAATCTTAAAGAGAGTTTTTCATTAATTCTTACTAGTAGAAGTGGCATTTGAAAATTGGATGTGAAATTATGTGGGTTCTGTTATCCAATATTCTGAGACAATTAGTTAACATAAGTAATGTTTTTCACTGTCTCAAAGTGGTTATATAATTTTCTTTTTATGTAATTAATTGGGAGTATTTGTGATAATACAGTGATTCAGCCTAGTTAGGAATATTCTGGTAAGTCACATAATCCGATTGAGGAAAAGCTGCTTTCTCTCGATTTGGGCATAGGCTGGGTACATTTGATGTTTCTTCTGGAACATTGTCTCTCTCTTGAAAATATGCCTTTACTATTTTATATATTTAGTCTTTTCCATGGCCATTTTTTATAAAAATTCTGGATGATTTATCTCCTTTTAAAAGCTAGAATTAAGGGTGCCTGGGTGGCTCAGTCGGGTGGGTGTGCAATTCTTGATTTTGGCCAGGGTCATGATCTCGGGGTTTGGGATTCTGACCCGTTTCAGACTCTGTACTCAGCTTGGAGTCTGCCTGGAGGTTCTGTCTGTTTCCCTCCCTCTCCCTCTGCCCCTCCACCTGCTCATTCTCTCTGTCTCCCAAAAAAAGTAATTAAGTTTAATGTTGCAAAATAAAATAAAATAAGTTTAAAATAAAATAAAAATAATTAATAAATAAAGTAAAATAATTTGGAATTAAAAAAGAAAACTTATTATAAAAATTTCACCCCCTACAGTTTCATTAGATATACAAAAATACAGAGGATTATTTTTGAGAAGAAATAAATAAATAGTAGATAATAGAATTTCTGTTCTCATTATTTTATAGAAGTTTCAAAATATTAAATCTGGGGCACCTGGGTGGCTCGGTGGGTTAAAGCCTCTGCCTTCAGCTCAGGTCGTGATCTCAGGGTCCTGGGATCGAGCCCTGCATCCGGCTCTCTGCTCAGCGGAGAGCCCGCTTCCCCCTCTCTCTCTGCCTGCCTCTCTGCCTACTTGTGATCTCTCTCTGTCAAATAAATAAATAAAATCTCAAAAAAAATTAATACCATCAAATTTCATTTAATATATTCCTAAATTAGGGCATGCACATTTGACTCTTAGTTTCTGCTGTGACAATATATTTTATGAATACTTATTAGGTAAAATCTAATTTTAATATAAGTAAATAATAAGTAAAATTAGATTTTACCTAACAAGTATAAGATTTTACCTAATTAACTTAGTTCAGGCTGGTAACATAAAATATTGCTTGATAGTCATTTAAAAATATTTAAAGGCCCTTATATTGCATGGGTAGTACCTAATTTTAACAATGAACCCAAGTTAAAAATACCTTGTAGATTTTATATAGATGAAGTGTTCTTTTCAATCAGCTTATGAATCTATCTCTGTATCTGGCTGGGAATCTCCATCTACTAGTGTTGACCTCTGACAAAGAAAAATCTAAGACAGTGCACCCGAATTTCCCATATTTCCATGAGCAAGAGGGAAGTACTTGTCAATCTTGGAGGGAGCGATGGAAATGGAGATCCCCAGGAATTCCAGTCCGAATGCAAGCTAGAGGGATCAGGAAGAAGCAAGTGTTTCTCATCCCTTTCTGGAGTGAGACGTGAAGATACATAACCAGAGTTTCCCTGTTCCAATCAGCAAAGGCTAAGGTTAGTACCTTCGGAAAGAAGTCGGCCTTCAATGAGTATTTGCTCCAGATGGCCGCCAAAACTTCGATTGTGGACTGAACTGAAGGATCTGTGTTGTCCAGGCTAAGCCTGGGTCCAATTTGACTGACTTCACTGCTTTTCTAAATGGAATAATGGAGAAATATGCTTTAGGATGTCAGAATTCGGGTGTTCTGATCCCAGCTGTCCTCTCATAAACTATGGAAAAACAAGAAATCTAAACTGAGAAAAATACTCTTTGATGACATCAAAGAAGCAAGCTATGAAAGTTTGTGAAAGAAACCGATCATGACATCTGATTGCCACAGGGAATTCACCTAAATTGAAGGGGCCCTTTAGAGAAGACAAAACATCTTAAGGAAAGGTGCTCCTCATACATGGGGGAAGGCATGTTTGAAAGCACCAGTAATGTCCATCATAGTTGAGGACTGGGTGCCTGGGTGACTCCTGTCCCTCTCAGGGACCAAAGTATGAGGCAGGGTAACTCAAATAGGCTTGATGAAGGATAGACGTTGGGCATTAGTCAGCTTTGCAGTGGTTAATCTCAGTCAAAGACACATAAATAAATTTTAAAACTTGTAATCACCACAAATACATAGAAACAGGGCATACAGGGCTTCCCTGCATGGCATTTATAGACCTTTTGTTTGCCTGGAAATTGGTAAGGAGGATAAAGACTCCTAATCAGCCCTCCTTCAGGCAAGCAAGTCACCTTGTTAGGAGTCCCTATCAGGGTCTAGTGGTAAGGCTTCCCCCAGAATTTTCCATAGCTAAGCTCAGTCTCAAGGATGCCTGATACCTACAATATTAGTGTCAGGAAGACAGGGAAAGCCAAGAATCAGGTATAAGGGCAAAAGAGAGATGTTTTTTTTTTAAAGTTTTTATTTGTTTGAGAGAAAGAAGATGAGCAGAGGGAGAGAGTCTCCAGCGGACTCCTTGCTTAGCGAAGAGCCTGATGCGGTCCTCAATTCCAGGACACTGAGATCCTGAGTCAAAAAGCAACTGACCTGAGTCAAAAACCAACTGAGCCACCAGGTGTGCCAAAAGAGACAATTATGAACATGTTAGTGCATATGACATCTGTGAGCTCATCTTGAAACAGAAAATGTAGAGATTTCCTTAACGAGGAATTAGCAGAAATGCTGAAATGAGTAGTAAGTCCATTTCAGTAGAAATATATAAATAATTATGGCAATTAAGGATCTGGAAGAGAATGCAAATGTTTTATGTCTTCCTAATGGATCATTAATTTAAATTATTTAACTTAATGGGCAAAAATTCATAGCTGGCTAGAATGTTGGAGAAGTTTCTGGGGTGTATTTCCTCATGATTCATAGGCAGGAGTAAAAAGATAGTACCTAGAATGAATAAGTTCAGCAACAGAGGCTTAAATTATAAAAGTATTGTTTAAAAGTGGAAAGAGGGGTGCCTGGGTGTTTTGGTCGGTTAAGCGTCCCACTCCTTCTCAGCTCAGGTCTTGATCTCAGCATTGTGAGTTCGAGTCCTGTGTTGGGTTCCTCACTAGGCTGGAGCCTACTGAAAATTAATTAAATAATTAACTACTTAGTAGAATAAAATAAGAGTACAGAGATAACCAGTAGTGGAACCAAAATCAATAGAATCGATCATAAAATATACTAAATAAATAAAAATACAAGAATACTTTTCTAGAGGAACCAAAATCATGATATAACATCAAAATTTTCTAGTGGAGCAAGGAAGGAAGTTAGGAAGAAGTGTACAGGCATTCATTTCTCTTTGACTTGATAGTTTATCTCCCCGTGTGAGGTTAGTGATGCATGAAACCAATGTTTGAATATATAAAATAAAGGCAACCAATAAAGAGCATACACTAAGAGTGTTGAAGCTGTATGAGTTGGAGTGTGGTAAAAGACAGAGGTTAATGCACTTTTCCTTTTGTTCCATATCCTCTTTATGCTGTAGGCTTTGATTTCTAGTTTTATTTATTAATATCACAGGGCTATTTTATTATTATTGTTTATAAAAAATCAGGCAATATTTTTTCCAATCTTCAAATTCCAGATTTGCATTAATGGTTGTAGTAATTGTTTTCCAAGTGTAAATTTTCTGCATTTTTCTCTTTGCTAGAATTCAGTAGACGAACCTCCAGATTCACATGTGAGAATCGTTTACAGGGGCCAGATTCCACCCTGGTCATTGTGACCTCATCTTTATTGCAAATGAAAGTGGTTTTGGACCCACAATAGTGGGTAGAGATGAACTGTCTCCTATCTAATTAAATTTTCAACATGTTTTTGATTAAAACTACCCTGATAAGAACTGTATGGTGAATAAGGTTAGACATTTCGGATTAACTTTGTAATAAGTTAAAAGCAGGTCAAGAGACAGGAAATGAAACCTAGAGGTGAGCAAAGAAAGTCTCAGTAGACGAGGGTCCAAGGACAGTTCTTCCAGATGAGTGTCGTTAAAATTCTGGTGGAGGATTTATCATGATAGAGCTAGATGTGCCCAAAATAAAAGCACAAAATGAGGAAGAACCTTTTGGCCCAGAATGAGTGATTATGCTATGTGTTCTTTCGTTAGAGCCCTGTGAATGGAGACTTGGGACCAGAGAATGGGGGCCCAGTGGGCACGTCCTCATTGCACTGGCTCAGGGAGAGGATGTTGCTCTGACCTGGACCCACCAGCCTCAACAGAAATAGGTCTCACATGCATCCTGGAACCATTTAAGTGCTTGCCAGTGATCAACACACGTGCACAGACTGGCCTTCAGAAACAATGCATCTAACTAATTCTAGAGGTGGCATTTGATCATGCGGGCCCTTTTCTCTCCCTGCCTCGGGTCGTGTCATTTTAGCTCATCACTTAACATCTGCTTCGGAGTCCTATTTTTACCCATCCGCATGACATTCTTCGCAGTAGAGTGACTTCTGCCTTGGGGCTAGAAACCAATCAGGCTCCACTCGCCAGCTGAAACTCCGCACATGTGGGGCTCTCACCAGCAAGTTGTGTGAGGACAAATTTACTGTGAGTTTGCCCACTCTTAAGCTTCACAGCTTTTCGCCGCATGGGCGCCATATAAGATTCCATATCCAATTTCGGATGCTCAGTCTTCGGGCAGTCCCAACCAAATGGGCTAATCCTCCGATCCCACAAGACATGGACAGGAAGCAGGCATCTGCTCTCTGGCATGTTGCTCGGTTATTAAATTTTGTTTTAGTTCTGACTTTATTTTCTTTTGCCGTTGGCCAGTCACTTGGGAATTCAAATAGGGCTAAGAGGTCTTAGTGGTCGAATGCTGCAATGAATTGTGAAGTGGTTTTCGGTGAATGAGAACACTGGTCACTCTTTGCCGAGCGCTCATTTTGTGCTCCGTGCTGGCCCGCACTGGATTTCATTTCACATTCACGGTGCTCCGGGGACACACACTCTTTTTGTCACATGGGAAAGGATTTGCCAGGGACTCGTATCTAAATAGTGGTATTGCCAGGGCACTGGGCTTACATGAATAATTACTATAACATTGAAATGATTTCATATCTCAGACCCACTGAAAACATGGAACATATTCATAAGGACACCCAGTATTATTTCTAGTTGTCAAGGAAGCATGTTCTCTATGCGAAATAACTATGTCTAACCCAGTTCTTGGCATTCAAGGCCATGTTCTCCGATGAGTCCTCTAAAACAGGGAGGATGTTGCCATGGAACATCAGCCATTTTCACGTGGAGGATAAAACTTAAAGACAGGTGAGCCAGGGGGCGCCTGGGTGGCAGTCGGTGAAGGGTCATCTGACTCTTCCGTTTCCACTCAGGTCACGGTCTCAGGTTTGTGAGATCGAGCCCCACATGGGGCTTAGCATGGGCCTGCCTCAGGGTCTCTCTGCCTCCCTGTCTGCTCCTCCCTCAAGTTCTCGCTCTCACTCTCTCTCTCTCTCAAGTAAATAAAATCATTTAGAAACAAGAACAGGTGATCCAGAATCCCCGTCTGCCCTGATTTCTGAAGGTCAGCCTGGCTGCCCCTCTGAGGAGTGGCGGGTGGGCCTGCAGCCTGAGGGGGCAACCTCTGTGCACACTTTGACAAGAATGGAAAACACGGCTACTGGAAAACCTGAACCACGCTGCGGTCATGTCCGTAGTCTTAACTGTCTTTCCTACTGTGTTCGGTTCTGCCAAAGATTTTGTATTCTAGCACTGTGGGGAATTAGTCTTGAGCTTTGGCTTTGGGCTAAGATTTTATTCCTTTGTTTCTTAATGAAAAACATTCCTGGCTCTGTAGACCCAAATCAGATACTACTACTGATAATTAGACCTTGCGAATATTTAGGGCATTGTCAATGTTTTTTAAGTAGCTGAATGATCACTGATGTAAGTCTGTTTGCTGAGGAGCACATTCAAGAATGCAAAGGGAGTCTGACCAGAACTATAAAATCTATCCATGGGCATCCAGTAACAGTGTCAAATGTCATTGCCTGTTTTTGTGTTTGTTTTCCTTCTGAAGGAATAGGAATTAAAATGTAGTGAGATGGGTGCCTGGGTGGCTCACTTGGTTAAGTGATTGCCTTCCGCTCAGGTCATGATCCCGGGGTCCTGGGATCCAGTCCCGAGTCAGGGTCCCCGCTCTGCAGGGGGCCTGCTTCTCCCTCTGCCTCTGCCTGCTGCTCCCCCTGCTTGTGCTCTCTCTCTCTCTCTCTCTCTGTCAAATAAATAAAGTCTTTAAAAAATGTAGTGAATTGAAAGATGTTTGGGGGAGAATATCACCAATTCTCACTGTATGTGTGCAATTGTCACTTACGGTAGGTTTCTCAGTTTGGTTTTTCCTTGATATAATACACGTGGATTTAATGTGTGTGAATGAAAAAGCGATTTGGAAAACATTCAGTAACGATAGTATGGTAGTTCCTCTAAACTAGAGGTGATGGGACCGATTTCCTTCCTGGGGATTCAGTGTCCTCTTAGCATATTTCGGATATGTCTTGGGCACTGGTGTTTGCACCTGTGATATTCTAATATTCGTGGGTTACTACTTTAAACGGGTAAAAGGTTAAAGCCTTCTTCAAAATTCAGGCATTTCCATATGTACTTAAAGCATATTTTTACAGCTCTCGAAGTAGCTGCGCAGTTTTAATAAAAGTATGGCAAATGGCAAATTTTATTATATTAGGAAATGGGACAAGTGGAACAAATCAGTGAATTTTCTTCCTTTAGAATGAAAGACATATTTTCCAGGTGAATGTGGGTAGGTGAATGCTTTGACTCCCCCTCTCCATTCCTCTTTAGGAATAGGATTGTAGTTTCCTTGTAAGAGGCAGAAAATTGTGCATTTCATATTAGTTTTGTGCATTTAATGCATAAGTTAGCACAATCACAACTACTATAAAGAACGGGGCAGAGGAGGAAAATCCTTGGCCTGAGAGTCCCTGCATTTAATATGAGCTGTAGGATGTGTTTGACTGTGAGTGAGTCACGTACTCCCTTTGCACATTGTTGAACAGCGCGGGGCTAGTAGGATCTGCCGTACTTGAAACCTGTTCGCCCATCAGAAACTCTTACTTGTTAGTCTGATCAAAGGTGGTGTTATTTATTGTTATTTTCATTATCTTTTAATTTCAAGGAAAAAAATAATTCCATTTTCTTAACCTATAAAAGTGGTAGACAGGCAACAAAAGGAAAACAAATAAGTTGGCCTTGATCAACATTAAAAATTTCTTTTTGTATCCAAGGTGTTATTTGAAGGGTGGAAAGTCAACCTCCAGAATGGGAGAAAAATATTTGCGTAGCTTATATCTGATCGGGTATTATAATCCAGAATTTCAGTTGAACCAAAGAGAATGCACGTAGGGCCAATAGTCATGGGAAGAGATGCTCAACATCACTAACATTTGGCCAGTGCAAATCTAAACCGCATCGAGCTACCGCTTCACACCCATTAGGAAATTGGGACCACGCGCACTGCTGGTGTGAATGGAAAGTTGTGCCGTTTTTGTGTAAATGGGTTTCTTATTCCTCAAAGAATTAAACCTAGAATTGCCACACAGCACAGCCATTGCACTTTCAGGTACCCTCGCCCAAGGAAAGGAGAGCAGACACTCAAAAGAGAGAACCCATTTTAAAAGCAACAAAAGGTGAAGACAACCCACGGGTTCAGGGACAGAAGAGCAGATAAACAACATGCGATATTTACATGCAATGAAATACATTGTTTCAGCTTAATGAGTGAGGAGTGTCTGACACAACCTCGCTCTACCTCCAAGACATTAATGACACGTGAAATAAGCCAGTCACAGATGGACAAATATTGTCTAATTCCACTTTCGAGGGATGCCTCGAGTCCTTCAATACATAGAGAAAAAAGCGAGGTGGTTGCCGAGGGCTAGGAGAAGGCAGCAGCAGGGAGTTCCTGTTTAGTGGTCATGGAGCTGAGGTTTTTGAATGATTAAAAAATGCATGGTGTTAGTGGTTGCCCAGCAAGGTGAGTGTACTTAAATGGCACAGAATTGAACACTTAAAACATTTCAAATGGTAAATTTTTGCAACGGTAGCACCCACACACAAAAGAGTCCTCGATGTGCTTAGCTTAATAGTCATTCCTAGCTGCTTTGCCTTGGGGAGTTTTGGAGAGGGAACACCACAATTTTAACAGGAGAGAGATGCCTTGAAGAGCCCGAAAGCCAGGGTCGCCAGTAGCGACGTTGACTTTGATGCTCGGCTTAGCCTGTCTGTTCCTGGAGTCTCCTGGGCACCCCAAGACGTATACGATGAAGTGTAGATTCTGGACAAACAGCGATAGGTAGGGGAGCTTTTGCGCCACAGGAGTGGTTCTCCATGTAATCAAGATGGTGTTTGCAGCCTTCCTGGAAGCTCCAGAATAGGGCTTCAGTGTGGTAGTCTTTAGAGATAAGGGATATTGAAATGTAAGTTGATTAAAGTGGAAGAAAAGGAATAATCAATCGCACTAGGCACATTTCAAATGATTGTTAGCAATAAATTCCATTAGCTGATTAATGGATACGAAACCTTGTTCTATTTATACAATGGAATATTATTATTCCATCAAAAGTCATAAAGCATTGATACATGCATGACTGGATTGAACCTTGAAAATACTATCCTATGTGAAGGAAGCCAGGCACAACATACCACATTACAGGAATCCATTTGTATGAAATGCCCATAATAGGCAAATCCATAGAGACAGGAACTAGATTAGTGATGGCCTAAGGCTGGGGGGAAAGGAGAATGGGGAGCGACTATTAATGGATATGTGGTTGCTGATGGGGTGCTGAGAATGTTCTGGAATTAATGGCGATTACTTTCATGACCTTATGAATATAAAAACACCACTCAGCCCACTAACTTTATGGTATATGAATTATATCTCAATAAAGATATGAAGTAAAGTTATTTAAACATAGGTAACTGTCAAGTATGTTATTGTTTTCTATGCAAATACCTTTTAATTTACATAAATACTATAGAATTGTTTATTAACGAAAACGTTTGTATGTGTTTAGTAACTATTATCTTTGACAGAAGAGATACAGAACTCTCCCTGTCACCTCAGGAGGCTCTACTGGGCAGCACTCCTCAGTATAGAAAGCACTGTTTTACAGATAATAGGTTCTCATGGTATCATCCAGGCTTCTCTCCACAGTCCTTTCCTTGTCTCTACTGCCACGCATGTGCATTTGCTGAAACGACAGTTCTGAAATCATCTATAAGGCTCGTTCAGCTTTAATAACATCCTTCTCGGAATCTCTGTGGGAAAGAAATTGGTTTTTTTCCCCACCATCTATTTCTTCAACTCTTCTGATTTTTGAAATTTTCCTTGGGATCTTTGTATATTTCCTTTGTGAGATATTGCTAGAGAAAACGAATTTCATCCCAGTAAAGGACACTTGGACTCTATTTAATTTTTTTAAATCATTTTTTATTTTTTATTTATTTTTTTAAAAGATTTTATTTATTTATTTGTCAGAGAGAGAGAGAGAGCACAGGCAGACAGAGTGGCAGGCAGAGGCAGAGGGAGAAGCAGGCTCCCTGCCGAGCAAGGAGCCCGATGTGGGACTCGATCCCAGGACGCTGGGATCATGACCTGAGCCGAAGGCAGCCGCTTAACCAACTGAGCCACCCAGGCATCCCACTTGGACTCTATTTAAATTAGATTACCATTCTAATGATTTACATGTCTCTTTCCTTTTGTTCCAAGGTATGTTCATGTGACTATCTTGAAGGCTTGGGCCACATTCTCATTCTCTCAAGCCATGGCCAGGAAGGTTATCACTTCTGTTAAAATATCCCGATCTTATCTTTAGCAGCTCTGCCAGAATGAGAAAACACCAACTTACTATCTCTGTAGACCTCAAAACATCTAGATATTCCACAGGTAATAGTGACTTCATTGTGATTGATTTTTGAAGATACACAAAATTTTAATTTTGTTCAGGACTAATTTTGTAAATAACCTCATTCTAAGGAAATATTGTTAATGGACACCTACAAATTCACTCTGTGAAATCACAGGGAGGAACCTCAAATGGATCTTTTTTTTTTTTTCAAGATTTTATTTATTTGACAGAGAGATCACAAGTAGGCAGAGAGGCAAGCAGAGAGAGAGAGAGAGAGAGAGAGAGAAGCAGTCTCCCTGCTGAGCAGAGAGCCCGATGTGGGGCTCGATCCCAGGACCCTGAGATCATGACCTGAGCTGAAGGCAGAGGCTTAACCCACTGAGCCACCCAGGTGCCCCTTCTCAAATGGATCTGGCCAAGAGAAAGAAGCAAAGTCGAAAAGGCTACATCCTGTATGATTCTGGTTATATGACATTCTGGAAAAGGCAAGACTGTAGAGAGATTCAAATGATCATTGGTGATGGATGGTGAGAGAGAGGTGGGTAGGTGGAGTTCAGGGGATTTTTAGGTCAGCGATATTATTTGTGTGATACTTCCATGGTAGATATATGACAGTATACGTTTGCCAAAATCCATAGAATGTGCAACATAAGGATTCATCTCTCACGTTCATTTGTACGTGGCTTAATAACGATTTGTTAGGGTTGGGTCATTGATCACATGCAATGTAGCATTCTGCTTCAGGACGTTGGTGATGGCGAGGCTGGCCAGGGGCTGGAGGAAAGCGTTGTGGCATCTTTGTCTCTTTCCTTCTGTTTCACTGTGAACCTAAAACTGCTTTAAGATATAATGTCTCTGTACTTGAAAAACTCACTCATGTCACTAAAAAGCAATTACATAACTGAATATGAAGTTCTTTCACATTTTTACTTTATTATCGTTGTTTTGGTAGGCTCCACACACCCAATGTGGGGCTTGAACTAATCCCTCTGAGCTTACGAGTCACGTGCTCTACTGACTGAGCCAGCTATGGGCCCCATGCCATTATTTGTCTCATTCAATTCAGTAGCATACTGGGCATGATGTACATAATGATTTTTGTTTTGTTATTTTTTCCGTAATTTTTTATTCATTTGAAAAAGGAATTCCAGTGATGTTGAATAAATTAGTAGGTACATTTCCAATAATGAATTTGAAAAATTATCTTATGTCATGGGCAAAAATCATTCAATTTTCACTGAAAAAATGAGGTCTTAACATTTCAAAAATTAGGGCGCCTGTGTGGCTCAGTCATTGAGCATCTCCCTTTGGCTACAGGGTCCTGGGATCGAACCCTGCATCGGGCTCCCTGCTTAGTGGGGAGTCTGCTTCTCCCTCTCCCACTCCTCCTGCTTGTGTTCTTTCTCTTGCTATCTCTCTCTTTGTTAAATAAATAAATAAAAATCTTATAAAAAATTTTTTTCGAGAATTATTTGGCTTTACCCAAGGGGTGGAGTACTCAGTGACTGACATATTGAACGAGGTCCCTTTTCCAGGCCTTGGCAAGTAAGTACTATACATGTGGTACTTCATTTAATCCTGACAGCTCTGTTGGGTAGGTACTATTATCTTCTTTTCCTGACAAATGTTAACTGGAACATGATCTTGAACATCTGTGGTCTCAATTATAAGTGTCTTTGAGTCAGATATTGGTCTAGGTTACCCACATCCGGGGGAGCTGGCCATGGCATTGGATGGAATCCACTATTGGCCATAGCAAATGAAACCTTATGTAATTGTAGATAATCCACTTTCTCTGTGCTCACGTGTCCTGGCAATTTACTTGGGTCTTTATGATCTCTCTCAGAATAGTGAGCATAGATATAAAACAACTGTATTTTCAGACCTGATGTGAACATCCTGATCTCTGAAGGCAGGCTCTCAGGGAAGGAGAACTTGAAGAGGCATGTGTAGCCTGTCTTATTTCGTAATGGCTTTGCCTCACTCCATTGGAGGAATGGAGTGGAGCTCCAATGCTCCACTACATTGGCGTGGAGTTCGCTCCAAAGAGAGGACTCTCATTGTTTTGTTTTGTTTTTTTAATGACATTATTTAGGTGTAATTTACAAACTGTACAGTTCACCCCTTGTTAGTATATCAGTCAGTGGGTTTTTAAAGAACGTATTAAGCCCATCACCATAATCCATATTAAGATCCCTTGTGCATTTACCGTCACTCCCTGTCCCCGTGTGTAGTGTTGGCAAGTGCTGTTCTCCTTTCTGTCTCTGTAGGTTTAAACTTTTTCTGAAAAGTTTTTGTAAATAGGACCATACAGGGTGTCCTTTGTGACTGCCTTCTTTCACACAGCATAATGTTTTGGAGGTTGATACATGCTGTAACGTGTATCAGCACTTGGGTTTTTTTTTTTTTGCAGCCGAGCCACATTCCACTGAATGGATATACCACAGTTTATTGATCCATTATCCACTGAATTAATATATGTGTTGTTTCCATTTTTCTGGCTTGTAGTAATAATGCTGCTATGATGAGTTTTTTAACTTACTACTACTTACCAGATGATGTAATTAGCACCTGACCTCTCATTTCTCTCATAAGCCTCTCCCTATCCCCCACACCTGTGTGTGGACGAGGAATAAACAGAGACCCCCCTCCCCCCGCTAAGGCCAGCAGGAAGCTCTCCTGCTGCCTGGATAAAATGACTTTTGAGTAAAATTCCAGGTCTCTTGCGTGCTAAGGTCAAAGGGCTTATACATTTGGAACAATGACTACATTATGTTGTATATTTTTCTGTGCTATTTGTTGACAATGGAAATACAGTATTTTCTATATTGTTGGCTGCATGTATCCATTTCACAGGATTGTCCTGTAAAGGCATTCATCTTGCCAACTCCACAGTTTGTCACTTACGTAGACTTCATAATTCTTCCTGAAGACTCCCAAATCATAGTTCTTAGAGTGGTTTTACTCATCCTTTCTACATCCCTCCCTTCGATAATTAATTTTAGAGTTCAGTCATTGGGAGCCTCTGAGAGCAGTCTTTCTATACCATAATTGAAATTCAAGGAGGCAATAAATTGTGAAATGTAGAGAAAGAGGATTTAATTACAGTTTCAAAGCAGAAAAGGATGGCGTCAAAAAGTGCTGCATGTCTATGAGAACAAGTGGGTACTAAAAAATGTTCAGAAGACAGGTGTCCCAAGGTGCTTGTTCTGTTTTTTTTTTTAATAATTTGATTTTTGCCTCCTTCAACGTGCCATTCCTAATGACTTTTAACTGAATATCTAGATAGACACTACTTCTCTAACTTCAACAATATTGCAGAATATGTTGCAAAGCTTGCCCTGAAGGGAACGACTGCCTGTAAAAAAAAAAAAATTTCTTTTTAACAAGGGTACAGAATGCTGGAAGCTATCATCAATGTTCGATGGAGAGAATGTGATGTCTGTTTCCATGATGCTGCAAATGTGATTGCTGGTAGATCTATTAATTGCTCAGAGTTGATTTTTGACCTTGGACTTGTGAAATTAAAGAAGCTCTATAAAAATGGAGGTGACCAAAATGAACTGAAGGAAATCCAGGGCACTTGACAATCTTTTCTCATGAAGATGTAGCATATTGTGTTTGAAGGCGTAAATTTAAATAAGTGTGTGTGTGTATACATAAATTTGTATTTTGTCATCAGACCATTCGAGAATATAAATATTACTTTGAAGTTAATCTGATCGAAAGGAAGAAATCTTATAGATGTCATTATTCTCATCTTCCCACCATTTTGTTTGTTTACAAAAAGCCATTGTTGTGTCACCTTTATGCTGGAGGGCAGGAAGTAGAGGGGGCACTGTTCCTCTTGATCCTCTCCTGCTTCTTCAGTTGGTTCTAGTCCATGCTTGTGGGGCAAGGCCGGAGACTCCAGTTTCTTTATCTTACATCAATGTCTCCACTTACTGTGTTGATGACCACAGTGGACTTTCCAGGCCCCGTAGTTCAATGAAGTCTGTTGAAGCTGCCCCTTCTGATACTTATGTTTAGATATAATGCTACTTTTCTATACTTAAGTAATACATTTGTCGATTCAAGGTTTCTTTTGCTTTTGCTTTTATTTTTATGTCTCTGGCAGGCTTATCTGGCAAAAGTTGTAAAAAATAATGGTCTAAGTATATACCATACCAGTAGCAGTTGATCTTTAAAGAATTGAATATTTTAGATATGTACTCAATTAAATTATATCAGCTATTTGTGCCTCAAGTGGGAATGAGTTCATGTGATTTTATTCTGAATGTGATTGGGATTAAGGGACGTTGAGACCAAATTCCAATTGCTATGACATTTCGTGAAAGATTGGCCCACTCTGTAAGTTGAGTTGGGTGAACAAAACCATATGGTCTATTTGGACATATGGGAATGGTTTCATGGAGGGCAACCATCCATGTATGTACACTGGCAAGCCCAATGTTTTCAATCTTACTTTGTATGTTAAAATTAAACATGTAGGGGAAAAAATGAAGGAAAAAAGATTCCTGTGTCATCCATCACCCATTTCTACAAATTCCAATTCTGAACACATGTTGATCACTATCGGCCGCCTGTATTTTTAGCTGTTCAGTGTGGTCACAAATATTAATTAGATCCCAGTGGAGGTGGGGGGAGGTGGGAAGAGTAGTCATGTTGGCCAACTGATAGAAATTCCTTTTCACCTTCCCACAGACTAAAAGGTCCTATATCATCATCATGCTCGGAGTAATACCTGATATTTCTTTAGTAGTTAAAAACCGGTTGGTTGCGAAAAATTTAGACATGCTGCATGTTCTTCCATGGAGAAGGTGATCACAACTTCATACCACAATTTTAAGAAATAAGTGTATTTAAGAAGTAATTTATTCCTCAGGCAATGTAGGTTTGTTTTTTGTTTGGGGTTCTTTTTTTTTCCCTGATAGTTCTGCCTTCTATGTTCTTATTTCCCTAATCATTAGGGGGTAACACAGATATCTGGGGCACCTTGTGTTCTATGCCTCTGTTGCTCATGTCTTAAGTTATAGAATGAAGAAATCGGTAAGTATTTCGAAGTCCACAGACCTACGTGGAGCTCTGAGCTTTTGGAGAAGGATCACCAAAGTACTGAAACATACTCTTGTTTTGTCACCTCCAAGTGATTTAAAGGAATGTGGAATTTCTCTGAAAAAAAGAAAAAAAGAAAAACTAATGCGATGGAATAGTTGAGTTTAATGGCCTTATCTTAGCAAATAATGGAAATCAGCTTTTTCTTGATCTCTTTGAGACTGCGATCCTGACGTTGCATTTTTCTGACTCTCACATGTAAGGTAATTGTAAAGAATGCTTATGTATTGCTTAAGAGATGGCTTTTTTTTTTTTTTTAGATTGTATTTATTTATTTGACAGACAGAGATCACAAGTAGGCAAGAGAGGCAGGCAGGGAGAGAGAGGAGGAAGCAGGCTCTCTGCGGAGCAGAGAGCCCGATGTGGGGCTCGATCCCAGGACCCTGGGATCATGACCTGAGCCGAAAGCAGAGGCTTTAACCCACGGAGCCGCCCAGGTGCCCCTTAAGAGATGGCTTTTAACAAACAGCCAGAGCAATGAACGTTCAGTTGGGATATTAAGGACATCTTCCCTATACGATCTATAAGCAATAGCATAAAATTGTCATGGAGAATGATGGGCTTGATGGCTCTGGAAGGATTCCAGGCCGATCTTGACATCGCCTCTGTGTGATAGTTTAGAAATCACAGGGACAGGCCTTCCTTCATGCAGTAGAGCGCGCAGATGAAACACGAAGCTTTCCTGGGAAAACTGGTCCTGTCTTTCTCTTTGGTGTCTCAGAAGATCTGAACCTTTAGCTTTTCCTGTTTGTAGGGGAAACAGCTAGATGCAATCTTTGAACACAGTGATTTTCAATTATTTTTAGACAGTGACACATTTTTGGATTGTTATTTGTGCCTCGGGGACATTGGATGTACATGTGATAGAGGATGAGTGTACTATGATTGCTGGTTAGGTTAAAATTAGAGTGGAGTATTCGCTCACAGTTCTGGAGGGGTTAAGTCCAGAATCAAGACATTGGCAGCTGTGTTCTCCCTGTGAAGGTTCTAGGTGCGAATCCTGCCGTGCTTCTTCCTTATCGTGAGGGCTCCAGGTATCATTGCCCTTATATAAACACGACTCTAGTTTCTGCCTCCGTCTTCTACATGCCCTTCTGTGTGTTTTTCCTGTCTCTGCCTCCTCTTCTTTTTAAGAACACTTGTCACAGAATTGAGGGCCCGCTCTGTTAATCCAGGATTTTCCCATCTTGAGATTAGGTATAATTATCTCAAAAACCCCTCTTTCGAGTAAGCTCACCACCATGGTTACTAGGAATTGGGACTTTTATATTTCTTGGGGGGGGGTCACATTTCAACCCACTGGACAGAGCAAAGGAGAGTTGGTTAAATTAGTATTTAGTAGAAATCTGTCCGTTTATTTTTGTCCTGTTCATGTAGTCAATCTTAATCTTCTCCAGGTCTCTGAAAATATTCCCAGGAAAGTTTATCATCTGGCGACCTTCTTCGTCCTAACTTACAGTCTCTTATAATTCTAAACTACATTTCTTTTAGTAGAATATCTTATTTTTTATAAAAGATTTTATTTATTTATTTGACAGAGAGGGAGCACAGAGGGAGAGTGAGAGGGAGAAACAGGCTCCCCGCCGAGCAGAGAGCCCCATGCTGGGCTCGATCCCAGGACCCTGAGATCATGACCTGAGTTGAAGGCAGGTGCTCAACCGACTGAGCCACCCAGATGCCCCAGAATATCTGATTCTTTCAAAATACTTGCCTTGTTGGAATGATATAGTGGTACAGGTACTGTGTAAGTACTAGCTAAATGTTTGCAATTCTCTTTGAGTCCGGGGATCTCCAGGGCTCCAAGGACATAGGAATTAGCAGGGACCACACGTCAGACTGTGGTAGTCCTGGTCGGGTACCTGAGGGGCTCACACCCCCACGAGGCTGCACTGCACCATCCAGAACCCACCCCAGTTGCGACTGTGGTTATCTGTCCTTGCCGTCACCTGGCCCAGGAAACCACCCCGACGGCCGAAGTTTGAGTCACTGTGAGGTGGTTCATTCCATTGCTGTGGTGTGTTTTCTAAAGCAGAACTTGACAACCTCATCAGGGAGGGAAGTGACACTGTCAGCATGACAGCCTAGAAAGTGACGTCTCACAAATAGAGAGGAAGGTGATGCCCTTGGCCTTAGCTCCACATGCGTAGATGCTGAGAGCATATCAGGTGATAGAGAGCACTTTGGAATGAGGTCAGCCGACTCCTAAGTTCCATTCAGATATCTGTCACTGGTTCATTATATCCTAGAAATTTCATTTGTTCATATCTGGCATGTACTCCGTGCTGGAAAGTTGGATGTTCTCCTATCAAGCGAAAAATGAAACCTTCATTTTCCCTCAAGATAACTGGGGAAGTAGATCGTCCACCCCATGTACTCCCTCCCCCCTTCCTAAAATGTAGTTGGATCAGTAGAAAATTTGAGGTATATTAAGGCTAAATGATCAGGAGATGATTGACTTTGAAGAGATACTTTATGACTCCATGTTTATAAGTAGAAAGGGCCCCGGCCTGCCTTTTGAGGGGCAACAGGGTGGGTCACGAGGTAGAAAGAAGAGGTGAACTGTGGCCAGAGCCTCTATTGTGGTTCTCCTAGGAAGGAATGGCTGAGGCCAGCCAGGGAGCTTAGGACTGGCAAATTTGGTTACTTGTAGTCTGTTTTGAAACATAGAGGTTGTCCCTAGTTTTCTCCTTTCTCACCCTGGGAGTGGTTATGGGAAGAGAATAATGGCCTAGTGTGGGAGAGTCAACTAAAAGGGGTGGTTAAGGGTTCGGGCCCTGTTTCGGTTGCATTTGAGAAGCATGCTGCCTGGCAGGGGAGCCCTTCGAGGAATTACAGACCATGAGGGAGGAAGAGGGCCGAGGCAAGGTCAGTCCTGGATAGCACTGTATGTCCGGTCACGAGTGTCTGGCTTATGTATGTAGGAGAGATGGTAAGGCATCAATTTTCCAGAACCTAGAAACATGGCTAATACACATACACTTGCAATGTTATCAAAAGTTCTCATCCCAAAGTGGGAACCCAGTTTAAACCCTCCATGCCTCTATTACAAGGCAGCAGCCTGGCGTGGGGAGGTTCCCAGTGCTTTCATTGCTTACAGACTATCTGAGTAGAGAGATCCTCATGGATTGGCTGGTTCTTCCTCCCTCCCCTTCTCTCTGCCACACCAGGCAAGGGAGCTGTACTTGGAGCCGGCTTGCAGCCCTGGTCTAGAGGCCCCTCACAAGCGGAAGCCAGTCAATGGTGGCCAACTTGAAACACCTGCATGGGGTGAATGTAGGTTCTTTGCCTTCTCTGCAGCTTCTGAATATGGAGACTTTTTTTGGGAGCATTTTTGGGGTAAAAGAAGCCCGATATTTGAGTCGGAAGGCCTAGAATCCAGTCCGGGCCGAGTCCTACAGCTTTGTTCAGCAGGGCCTTGGGCAAGACGTGCCTCTGGGCCTTGGGTCTTGCAGCTCTGAAGTGTGTGTGACGGTGGGGCACAGAGGAGGGGTTGATGAGGGGTTTTGGGCAATGGTTTTGCCATGAAGCCAGAGATCTAGTCCTATCTTTCTTGGCTTTGGTTCCTGGCTCCACGGTAGTAGAGCCTATGGTGGCCGTGAAATCGTGAGTTTGTTTTCAGCCCACACGGCTTTCATTTTGCTCCTGCTTTTCTTCCATTCCTAGGCTCTTTCCCAGGTTCTGCAGCTTTCCTGCCATCCTCCGTGGGGGCCTGTCTCTTTGGGGAGAGACCACGTTGTGTACTTCCACGAGTTCTTGGCCCATATATGTCCTTCCCCCTCCTCCATCCGTACTAGTTCACCGGGCTTGACCCCATTCCATGAGTCGATCCCAGAGCGGGGGGTGGGGGTGGCTGCCTGTGTCAGCTCAGGGAAGGGGCCAGCAGCCATGAGAGCTGAGGACGTGGGAAGGAGAGAGCTTGGTGTTTTAGGGTCTCTTTATGAAGCTTTCCACCACTTTCGTCTTGCCTCTGCCCTGTCTTATTTTCTGCTGCATTATTTTCTGCTTCATTTTCTTATTTTCTGCTACATTTCCTCCTCCCTAAGTCATTCCTGTTTTTCATTTGCGCACTCACTCATTCATTCAATAGGCCCGTGCAGCAGGCTCTCCCCGTTACTGGAGGTAGACAGATAAATAACCGCTCTCCCGCCCTCCAAAGCTCAGAGTCGCAAATACGTAAGTAATGGTCTTCCTTGCTCTTGCGCGAGAGAATGATAGAGCTTCAGCGCGGGGTGCTACTCACTTGGCCCCGCATTTCAGGAAAGCATGGGCCCCAAGAACTATTGCACTGCGCCTGCAAGGCTCCAGAGGGGTTTGCCAGGTTAAGAAGGGGGGTGAGGAGGTTATATCTTCCTGTAAGAGCCTTGTAAGGGTCATAGAAGGTAGCGAAGGTAGACTTAGGGCGGGACCCAAGCTCGTGACCCAAAGCGGAGGCCGCGCGGTGGAGAATCTCATGCAGTGTAATCGGGGACTCGAACTGGATACTGAAGGCCACTGGCACTGGGTAGGATTGTGCAAGGGGGAAAACTGGACCAGATTACATTAGGAAAACCCAACTCCAGTGGCAGTGACGCCGTCCCCATCTTGAGCTCTCTCTCTCTCTCTTTCTCTGACTAAATAAATAAAAATAATAATAATAATCAAAGCCAAATATTCCTCTTAAGACATTCTTGTCCCCCGACACCTGCTTCCTCTTCTCACTGACACCCTCAGACCTTCACTTGCGCCCACGGCCCCTCCCCCACTCGGCCTCCTATTTGACTTGAGCTGCCACGCTGATGCCATCACCCGTGCATTGACCTTGAATGGCCAATCCAGGCCAGATACTTTCTCCTCCTGGCACAGGCCAGAGCTTGGCTGAGGGGTTGGGTATAATGCTGGTTACGTGCCAGGCCCCTGGGCTAGAGACAGTGGCTACAGCTCCATGCCTCAGTTTCCCCCCCCCCCCAAGCCTGGAGACAGGCGCTAACAGAAGTGCAGTATATAGAACGGAGACCTTGCAGCCCAGTGCTTAAGCCTTTACCTTTCTGGGGAGCTGGATATGAGCCTATGTACGAGAACTAATGTTACCAGGGAAGGAAAAAAAAAAAAAAAGAGGCTGAATGCAAGGTACCCGCGAAGGCAGCAAAATCAGCCAGCACGAGCTCTACGAGCCGTGTTGTTTTCAAGAACAGGAAGGCCAGTTGCAACCTAAGAAAAGAAAAACAGTACCAAAGAGCGGTTTGCAGAGTACTAGCCAGTGAGGGAACATGTTTTACGTTTTCTGGTATTTGTTGTTGTTTTGTTGTTGTTGTTGCTCGTCAGTAGATTAGAAACATTTAAACACAACCTGTTCTCTAAAAACAAGGTGATGTGTAGGAAAAGCTGTAAGTTAACACCCAATTTACAAAAAGTATAGGATAAATTCCGACTGAATTGAAATGTCTTCTGCCTCTTCTGTGGCTCTCTTTCCCTCTTCTTTCCCTCTCCCTCCCTCCACGCACCCTTCTTCAGAAATTAGCCCTAGAAAACTGAACTTTGTGGTATCGTAGAGGGTTTGCATTCTGTACTTTTTGCATTTTGAGGGGGCACTCTGGTCTATGTAAGGGCATTTGAAAATTAAACTCAAAGTTCTTTTCATTTTGACCTTTTTTTAATTCATGAAATCATGCATGTATTTGGAATCACACTGGTCTGTCTCTACGCCATTTTTACGAAACAATATTTTGGAGCACGAGTGATAGCACGTCATTAGTTTGGGCCTCCTTGTTGTGTGAGTTGATTTCAAATTCAGCATATCTGCTTGGGTTTGGTACTGTCTCAACACAAGGATGAGGAAATCACAATGGCGCTTGTGCAAGGGAGGGTGGGAAATGGATTCAAATGCGTAATTATGCTACACGACGAGTGTCCCTGTAAAATGCCAGGCTGGCCAAGTACCCGGTCTGTGGCATTCTGGGGTGGCTGCAAGGAGGAGATGGCATTGAAATAGAAATACCTAGCAGTTCAATAGTTGGAGAGAAATAGGAAGTGGAAAGCCTACCCATAAAATGCCCGTTGTTTTCAAGGAAATTATTTGATGGAGCCTGAGTGCTGATCAGTGAGGAGGGTTAAGGGCAAATTCCAACAGGCCTTGTTACAATGCTAAAGAGTTTAGTCTCAGTCGTTGTCACCATCTAAATCATCAGTTCAGAGTATTGATTCTCCTCCTGCATTTTATATAATATATAATTTTTGCCTCCTTTGTAAGACTTAATGGGTCTATTTTGGGTTGGGCTGAACCTTTGCTTGTCAAAGAGTTTCCTAGTATCGAGCAAATGCTCTTTCTCTCCCTATAATGTTCCTGTTTAAAAGGAAAAAAAAAATCTTTACTGTTCCACAGTAACATAATTCACGTGTCCACAGGGAATTTGCTTCACATCGGTGCCTTTATTCATAGATTTTGAACTGGAGAAGTCGATGAAGAAAAGCGACAAAAAAGCCGAATGGGTTGGGAGTTTTCTAGCAATTTCAACCCTGGAAGCTCCCATCAGTAGTTCCAGAGCTCAGGGCCTCTCTGCCCTTGAGTTTGACCCTGTGGAGGCAGGAGCCCCTGCTGGGATCAGGAGAATGTGCTGCAGAGGCTTTGCTGGGAGCGCCCAGGGTAGCCCCAGGTGGCGGGTCTCTGTGGCATCCCAGTGTACTGCCTTTCCTCCCCTACCCCCCGCCGTTCCTAGAAAATGTCTTGGGAACAGGTAAGGGTTGGAAGATTCCTGTAAGATGTTACAAGTGTCTTGAAGACAAAGGGATTTGGCGAGAATAAGGAAAGTTTCCTGCGAACTTTGGGCTGTAATCAGAAATCGTCCAGTTTGTTCAGCCTGTGAGCCAGTCATTTCTACAATTGCATGAACCCAAAGTTTTTCCGGAAACATTTGTAATAATATGTTTCTTGATTGCTTCATGTTTGGGGATGTCATATCCTTAAGAATATTTGGAACCAGGGTGCCTGGGTGGCTCAGTTGTTAAGCGTCTGCCTTTGGCTCAGGTCATGATCCCAGGTCATGGGATCCAGTCCCGCATCCAGCTTCTTGCTCGGCGGGAAGCCTGCTTCTCCCTCCCCACTCCCTGTGCTTGTGTTCCCTCTCTCACTGTGTCTCTCTCTGTCAAATAAATAAATAAAATCTTTTTTAAAAAAGATTATTTATTTATTTATTTATTTGACAGACAGAGATCACAAGTAGGCAGAGAGGCAGGCAGAGAGAGAGGCTCCCCGCCGAGCAGGGCCTGATGCGGGGCTCGATCCCAGGACCCTATCCCAGAACCCTGGGATCATGACCTGAGCCAAAAGCAGAGGCTTTAACCCACTGAGCCACCCAGGTGCCCCAATAAAATCTTAAAAAAAAAAAAGTTTGGAACCCAGAATGCTGCTGTATGTTTAGGGAAATACAAAAATAGAGCCAGGCTACTGTGTGGTCTGGGAGCCAGAGGGCATATGAGTATTATTGCCAGGAGGAAGTTCTCTCTCCTAGGAAAGTGTGTTGGTGGTCATGAGACAGGTAACTCAGTGATTGATTATGTGTCCTTTTTGCCCTCGGCTTCAGGGACCTATTACACTAGATGGCCATAGTGGTCTTCAGTTTAGGTTTTCTTGTAAAACGATCTCCTTTCCTTTGATTTGAATTTTTGTACTTTTATACCTATAGCAGTGTTTTCTTAGGGTCATTGGTTCTTTGTATATGTCATCTCAGTAACATGTGGATTGCAAATATGTATAACGAAGAATTAGTTTCCCATATCCCATTGCTTCATGTCCCCTGTCCCCACCAAGTCACATCCAGATCATATGGTGATGGTTACATCCAGTGCTTAGGGTGGACAGGATGACATGTTTGAGAGGCAGGTGTAATGACAAGAAGAGGAGGGTGGGTGGAAGCATGGGAAGTTGACGAGAAATGTGTCCCTAATTAAACGTTATTTTCTAAATTAACTTACTTGTTGCTTAAAGAATCAAGCCTGAAATTCCTCTATTAAGAGTTTCTTTTGGTTCCATTTTTTAAATTGGTATGTCAAAGAGCTCAGTGACATCAACTTGTTAGGAAGTCATGATCACGATGATTACAAGCATTTATATGCCGAAAACTGGGATTCCCGCTTTGCAGAGTTCTTGATTCTCCATAGAGTCCACAAGAAAGCCCCTGTTTAGCGGGGAACTAGGGCTAAGAAAGGCTCCATTATTTGCCACAAGGTGCAAGGAGGTGCCTGAGTGGGTCTGCACGCCTTGGTGCACACCCCACAATTTACCTCCACTTACTCTGCGGGCGTGGGGGTGGGGGGAAGAACTCTCCCGCCTTCGGGCAAAGAGAACTTCCCAGCTCAGTCCTCACATGTGGTTTCTGGGCAGAGGAAGCATATGCCCAGTGCTTAGCACAGTGGCTGGCACGTGAGATCAATATATATTCTTGTGATGGCAGCAAAGAGTAAATAGGCGTCCCGGGCCCTGATGTAGTGAATAAAATTACAGGCTGCTCAGTGAAATTGAATTTCAGATAAAGAACAAATAATTCTTTTTAGCACAGTATGGCCCATGCAATATTTGGGAAATATTTATACCAAAGAGTATTAGCCATGCATTATTTGGGAGATATGCTAAAACCTTCTCAGTTCAACAATAAATACTGTACATAGGCGGACCTTCTGTATCCCATCGTGCAATCCCAAATCAGGATAACGGGCAGAGTGGTTGCCTGGGATAAGTGCTTGAAATACTTCCAGAAACAGCTCTGCTTCTCTGTGCAGAAGACTCAGCCACTCCGTGTCTTCTGTGCTGATCCACGAGAAGCCTGAATTCCTGCAGTTTCTTGATTTTATTGGGATCTCCTGTCTCTTTGCTTAGATTACCTCCATCATGGGCAGCCTCTCGGCATTTGACCTATGGTAACGTTTGGAAATTGTTGAATACCTGTGAGCCTTACAGTGGTGCTTCTCAACCTTGTCTGAATGTTAGTAGTACCTGAGGATCTTTTAAAGATTTTTATTTATTGATTTGGGAGTGGGAGCAGGGAGTGAAAGAAAGAGAGAATCCCACATGAGGGTCTTTCAAAAGTCCTGATGCCCTGGTCCCAGCCTGGACCAATTATGTCAGTATCTCTTGGGTTGGAAAAGGCATGAGTGTTCTTCTTCTCCTTCTTCTCCTTCTTCTCCTTCCTCCTCCTCTTCTTCTTCTTCTTCTTCTTCTTCTTCTTCTTCTTCTTCTTCTTCTTTTAAGATTTTATTTATTTATTTGACACAGAGAGAGCACAAGCAAGGGTAGCAGCAGACAGAGGGAGAAGGAGAAGCAGGCTCCTGGCTGAGCAGGGATGTGGGTCTCTATCCCAGAACCCTGGGATCATGACCTGAGCCAAAGGCAGACGCTTAACCCGCTGAGACCCCCGGGCGGCCCCAAGGTATAAGTATTCTTAATGCTTCCTGCATGATTCTAATGCATCACCTGGGATGGGACCCCCCTGCTTGGCTCATGGGCCCCCTGTATGCTTGGCCCTAATGCAAGGATGTCACCGCCTCCTAGCCCTTTCTCCATTGTTTCTTGCCCCAGCTTTCTGGTTCCATCCTGAGTCCATCCAAGCCATCTGTATCTGTCATCTTCTGCAGTTGCAAAGTGGGTGTGTTGGGTTCTCCTAGCACTCTGTCTAGGTTAGACCATCGCCTTTTACTCTAGGTTGTGCATCTTGGACCCACACACTGTTAATAAATTTTGAAAAGGCTCCTAAGAATGTCCAGGGCATTTTCCCTTTTTGTCCCACGCTGATAGGGCTGCCCTTCTTTTCAGTAGGGTTTGAGGCCCTTAGAGAAGGAAAGTGAGCTCAGAGACAGAAATATGTCCACGACTGAATAAATAGTGACATCAGTCCTGGAGTACTCCAGGGCCTTGTCACCGTCTGGGAAGGCTTCCAGGAGAACCAGGGGCTCAAAGACCCCCACCCGTGGCCAGGAGGTCCCTGATGGAGCAGAGATGCACTTTAGAACTTTGGGAACCAGTCCTGCTGAGTGAGCTCCTGCTGCTGCCTCACCAGATGCGTCTACAGTTACAGGACAGTTTCATTTGGTTTGGATATTCCTCAGGTTGGAAATGCCCAAGTTAGCCCTGGATTTGTAAAGTCAAGCGTATAATCGCAATACGCTTGTATTCTCTGGGCAGGTTGACTCAACCACTTCACTGTGCATTCTGCTGAAGTATTGGAGTTTGTAACTGATTGCCTAGTAGAAAGAAAATAGTTCATTTTTCAGAGAGAGTGTTTCATATCCCTTGGCAGGGACCAGGTATATAACTTGAACCTGGGCATTTAAAAATGCAAATTCTCAAGATATTCTGTTGCCTTCTTTGCATTTTAATGAAAATGGAGCCTTTAAGAGAGATCAGTCATTGAGTACTAATCAGATACCGATTGCTTAAACTCTACAAAGTGTTTGATTTTAAAAACCTCAGTCCCATCTAATAAATGGTGGGAGTTTATCAAAGCAAGTGGCGTATACTTTTCCTCTCTATTTTGATTCAGAGGTGTAACAGTTTCTACCTGCTGGTTTAAATTGGCCCTGAGAACACCTTTTGTGTTAAGCCCACTCACAGCTAGAAGGAACCCACATCAACCTGACAATAAAATAATATCTCCCAACTAAACAAAGTCAAAAAGCCAATGGAACAAATTGTTCTGTCGATAATCCAAAGCTGAAACTGTGTGGTCTCCCGCTATTTTTAGAACTTGAGGGGAAAAGATTCCTCCTTATTGTAAAAATGATACAATTAAATATGAAGTCGGCCACTGCGAAACTCAAGAGTTCCCTTTGAGCACCATTTTGTGGCTCCGTTTTCCTTTTATTAAAGCAGAAAATGAAGCCCACAAAGGTGGCAATGCTTCAAAGGAGAAACAGAGAGTTCTGTGTTCGCCCGGTAACCTCGACACGCCGGTCAACTGGTGGTTCGGGCAACCCGCGTTACCATCTGCATGAACGTGGACAAGCAGATCGACCTTATTATGCTCCGAATGCAGAAAAACTGTGATTTTGCTGTCCCTGAATTTACCGATAGCTTTACATTCAGTTCAAGTTTCTTTATAGTTGTGTTGGAGTTCCACAAGGGGAACTCGAGAAATTATTCTAATTTCGCAGGAAAGTAGTTCATCCTTTGACTAGTCATCCAGAAAATCAAGGTGAGCGTTTCTCAATCTTTGGAAAGATAAGAATTGTGGACTTCACTCTGAGACTAGATAGAAGTGAGAGAGGTGTTCGTCTCGGTCTGGAAGAAGGAAGCCAAAGTTCACACGGAAATCAAACTCTCGCTATTTTATTTTATTTTTAATTTAATTTATTTATTTGACAGAGAGAGAGATCACAAGTAGGCAGAGGCAGGCAGAGAGAGAGGGGGAAGCAGGCTCCCCGCTGAGCAGAGAGCCCGATGTGGGGCTCGATCCCAGGACCCTGAGATCATGACCTGGGCCGAAGGCAGAGGCTTAACCCACTGAGCCACCCAGGCATCCCAAACTCTTGCTATTTTAAATACAGAATCCAGTGTGGCTGGGACGATGGGGAGGTGAGATAGGGTCATGCACGTGGGGGGTTGGAGACAGTCTGTGAGAGAGAGAGAGAAGATTTTTAGATTTTGATAGTAATCGGTCTTTTTTCTTGGTGTATGGCATCTGTGGAAAAGTGGCAGCTTGGTTTTCATACCACCTGTGGCTCAGGGCCCCCCACCTCCCGACCCCCTTCCTCTAAATAGAAGAGATGACTTTATTCTCTGCTCCTGGCATCTCTGTTCTTGGTTTTCTTTCGCTGAGTTGCCCCAACTCCTTCGATATATTATAACACCCTTGAAGACAAAGATCTTGCCTTCCTTGCCTCGGAATCCCCCAAAGCTAACACAGTGTCTGGCACTTACTTATACTCCCTTTTCCCCTCCATTCTGTCTGGCCTGGAATCGTGTGCCCTGCCTTTGGGTGTTCCTGTGTTGACCTCACGTCTTTCTGGGCTTGGCTTATCTATCCAGTGGCATCTGCGGGTGTGGTCGGGCTTACTCTCCTCTGGGAGGAGCCAAAGAAAGGAGAAAGTCTGCCAAGATGATTGATGGGTTCATAGAGGATCACCCACCTAGGCCACCCGCCTTGCTGGCTCGTCAGAGGTCTGCTGTGGAAGAGATTGTAACTAACTTAGTGACGTCATCAGGACTCACGTATTCGCTCACGACTCTTTCAAGTCAGAAGTCCCGCGTGGGATGGCTGGATTTTCTGCTGAGGGTCTCACATGGCTAAATTCAAGGTATCCACCAGGACTGTGACCTGAAGCCTGTAGAGCTTGGGGGCTGCTTCCAGCTCCCTGTTTGTGGGCAGAAGTCTGTCCCTCGCATCTGTAGGACAGAGGTATCCATGTCCCCAACTTGTGTTTCCTCCGTCTCCAAGCCAGCAATGGCACACCTAATCTTCTTCAGGCTTCCAGGCTCTCACTTCCTCTTTCACCTTCTCCTCTCGCCATCATAGTGCTCACGTAATTCCACTGGACCCATTGGGGCCATCTAGGATAACCTTCCTAGTGTAAGGCCAGCTCATGAGTCACCTTACCTTTTTTTGCCACCTACTGAAGCCCCAGTCTGAGAGCAGAAGGTGAAGGTCATGGGAGTCAGCTGGTTGTTTGCAGTCTCTGCTGGTAGTTCAGGGGCCCGTCATCTTTGGTGTTTTCTCAGATTCTCTCCCTAAGGTGTTTGGGAAGATTGGGTTCATGTGTTAAAAAGCCCCAGGATGGGTCTGACGTCCCTCTCGTCGAGTCCTTCAATGTCATGTTGTGGGATTTTGGCTGAGGTATTCCTTTGGGAAATAAGGACAGACATCCTCGATTCTAAGAACATGAGTCCCATCTGGTCTGGAAGAATGATCTGTTACTCATTTCCATGTCCCTTGATGGGCAGCATGGAATCTGGGCCATGGGAGGCAGTCTGGAAAGGCTGCTGTGAAGAAATGAATGGATAAATGAATTGATCAATCCTGAGAATCTTTTACCGAGTGATAGAACTGCTATTTTTGAACATAGATAGGTAGTCATCATTTCCCACCAGCTGTTTCCATACACGCCCACACACTGGAAGGCGTCCTCTGATTTTCCAGGCTATGTGTGAGCAATCATTATCATAAGTACCTTTTCAGGAAGTGGGTTGGGATATCTGCCTCAAAATGTCCTTTCCTAGTCATTGACGCTAACCCGTGCATCTATGTGTCCTCTGCCTCACCACTCCTGCCTCCCCGTCTTACGCTAATGGTTTTGAGTATCTGTGCCAGGATTAGAAATTGAATCCGTATACTTCGGCCTATTAACTCTAAGGAGCCACTACATTTTACTTTAAGTTAGGCATTTATTAACTATTTGTTGAAAAAAATCTCTTAACGATACTTTTAAGTCCTGATTAACTTAAAGGGTGAGACTGACATGGCTTTGATATTTATTCCCGTGACGTTAGTGTGCGCGCATGCGCGCGCGCACTCACCTGAACAAATGTTTTAGTAATCCCTGGAGGGCAAATAGCGTATCGCTTCAAAGAGACACAAAAAGAAGGTAATGTCGCCCTGTACCAAATCTTTTTTTTTTTTTAAGATTTTATTTATTTATTTGACAGACAGAGATCACAAGTAGGCAGAGAGGCAGGCAGAGAGAGAGAGAGGAGGAAGCAGGCTCCCTGCTGAGCAGAGAGCCCGATGCGGGGCTCGATCCCAGGACCCGGGGACCATGACCTGAGCCGAAGGCAGAGGCTTTAACCCACTGAGCCAGCCAGGCGCCCCCGCCCTGTACCAAATCTTATGCTAGGTTTTGTACTAGATTTCTTTTTTCTTTCTCTTTCAAAAATGTCATTCTATGCAACAGAAATCCCAAATAATCATATTAACCCAGGTCCTAGGTACCTGAATCTGGGAGAAAACATAGAGTTGATTCAAGCTTGATGGGTCGATGTGAAAATTCTGGTCATCAGAAAGGCATCGATTTTTGTCAGACATTATTTATTGGGTGACTTATACTTCATAAATTAACATCTGTTTTATACATCATTCTCTCGTGAGTGCGATTAGCATGACATTCCAGAGACGTGCAGAAGCCCTCGGTCCAGTGACCAAATAGTGTCTTGACCTGCGGATTAGAGAATTTCTTGGATCACCGCGGCATCTACTCAGCATTCCCTATGAAATATTGCCCAAGAGCCAAACTGTTTCCTCCCGACGGGAGCTTGCCCCCTCCGTGGCGTGTTTGGCAGCGTCCGTCATCTCAGCCCTTAGAATGAGAGTCACGGAAAAGTTCCCTGCTTCATCCAAATGTGTATTCCCCAAATGCAGAGGTCCCGAAGAAGGTTCGGGAAAGTCCCCGGCAGGACACACTGTCCTGAAGGCCTGGGCACAAAGGCCCCCAGTAACATTTCCTCCTCAAACCATGCTATACAGTGGGGCAATTTGGAGGAAGAAAAGTGAGCAGTGTGATCATAGTGTCTTCTCAACTCAATCAGTTATGAGCTATCCGTGAGGGGGACATGTAAAATTAAATGTACCGAGCAGACCGGCTTTCCATCACTGCTGGTGGCAGGTCATTTTAATCAGATGGGACGCTGGCCGTGGCCCGGTAGGCACGCGTTCTTATGTTCTAGAACATCATGCGCTTTTTGTACAGTGGGTTTTTGTTAAGCTTGTATTTAATGTTATCTATCACAGAAGAATTAAAGCCAGGGTGGTCTGTGTTCATGAGTCCGTTTCTAATAACGGAGCAGTTACTTGTCAGGATAAAGCCCACACTCCACAGTTCATCAGCTGCTCGTTTTCTCCCCGTCTCGAAAGTTGCTGATTAAAAGAGAAAAGCGATGCCAGGCAACACTTCCATCCCCCCCTGCACCCCTGGTTGCGCACGGCAGCAGCTTGCCAAAAGGTGCTTCTCCTCGCACAGGACGTCACCGCGTGTCAGGTGCACGGGGGCGCGTGTGGCCGGGAGGCCGGCTGGAAGGCACGGCGGCTGCAGGAGTGCGGTGGGTGTTGGCAGGGGTTCAGCCGTGAAATGGAAGCTCGCCATGTAATAAAATCTCCTGGGAATGCACAGGATGCCTGGGCATTCGGCATGCTCCTCGTGTTTCACATAAATGCATCCTGTTCTCAGGAGCGGAGGGGCAGTGCGTTCGCACCGGCTCATTCAAATTGAATGTAGGTAAAAGGAGAGTCCCTAGCAAACGGAGCAGTCTGGCGTCTCTGAAGGCGGGAGCAAGGTCAAGCTGCTGGCTGCATTCTCTGTTGTTTATTGGGCGTTTATTTGCTCTCCTTTTGCACACTCCACGTACCTTGCAAAGAGGCAGCGCTGGGCGGACTGATGCCTGCTCGGCTCAGGCATCCAGGCGATTCTGGCCGGACTCTTCTGGGTAATAAAGTTCAAGGCTTCATACGTGGCTTCATCTGTTGTGCCCAAGCCTGGCGTGGGTAATGTTTGGCTGGAAGACAAAGCTCCTCCAGAGGGGGCAGTTTGTATTGTTTTTTTTTCCCCCCCCTGTCTTTTGTTCTTCTTTATCAGTGTTCCAGCTTTAAGTGTGGCACAGCAAGAGTGAGGAGAGCGAGCCTGTAAAAAGCCTTTTGCAACATGCTTTTTCCATTAGGTTTCACAGGAGCAGAGTATCACCGGCAGCAGTGGCTTGCTTGCTCTCTAGTCTTGTGCTGTGAGGAATAAAGACACTGTAGGGCGGTGAACCTGAACTTGGCCCGTTCATCCATACTGTATAGAGGGATTGCATAGAGTGGAGTCAAATGCCACTCGGGGATGAACTACACGCATCAACTTGCGTTCCTGCTGGATATCGTAGGAAGAGCCCTTGACAGAATCCAGTAATTAAAAGGTAAAGTATGAAATGTGTGCTCCGTGTAGGAAATAGGGGCTGAGGGGGAATGCATGGGCAAAGAGGGACTTGTTTCATTTTGTGTGGAATGATACGTTCCTAGATTTTATTGCCAGCGGAGCAGAAGAAGAAGGGGAGAGATTGCAACTTGCTGTTGACTTAGGGTGTAGTATGATCCTGACATTCCCACATGCTGCTGGACTATTCTTGTCCCCAAGCACTCAGAACCGTACGGGACTTCTGCCCTTGAGACAGGAGTGTTGTCCGTGGGAACCTGGGTAGAAGTAAAGTTGTCGCCATTGAAATGGAAGGGCACTCTTCGGTTCTCCTTTCTTTAAGGTGAAATCTTTGGGATTCACTTGGTTATTTTATTTCTATAGTGTGGCTCTGTATGTTTTTCCTAAACCTGTTAAGAAATAGCTTTCAGAGACACAGAAAGACTGGGAAACTTCACATTTCGCTCAGGTTTGTTCCTAAAGGCGTGTGTGGTTACCGTAATCCCTTAGGGAGAATACGGGTGGGTGGCTGAAGTTCTAAGTCAAAGCATGTTGTCTGCTCGGTGCAGGTTAGTATTGTTCATTGTAAATCATTCTTCCACGTGTTGGCTGTATATTAAGACTATGAAGTAAGCACTATCTCCTAGCAGTGCATGTTCAGACCAAGTTCACAGTAAGTTTTTTGACTTTAAACTTAGCTTGTGCGCAGTAAATCTCCTGGCCATCTCTTTGATCTCTTTTACAAGCTGCATGAAAAATAAAAGGTTGAAATTATAATTAAATTATGCATTGTATTTGACCCCAGGGAGCTGAAATGCAGTTATGTGGGCGTGTATACAATGGGATTCTCTCGTGTCTAACAGACTGGTCATATATGTTACAATTTTAAAATCAGACTGCTACCCTTTAGATCTTTGAGGGTTTTTGTTTTTTTTTTTTTACCATTCCACAGAAGTGACTATCAGTTTCAATTAACACGCAGATGTTTATAAACACATAATGTAATTTGTGTTATCGTATATGCATGCCCATTTTTTAGCCATGTGTGTGTGTGTGTGTGTGTGTGTGTGTGTGTGTGTATCATTGATAGGAAGTCCTTTATATATGTGTGCATGTGCATTTTATGTACCTCTAAGAAGATTTTGTTCAGATGATTAGATTGGGGGAAATAGAATGGGCCAGTAGCAGAGTTAAAAGGCATGGAGGAGAGTAAAGCATTCTTGGCATATAAATATGGGGTCTGCTCAAGTATTCATCTTTTGGTACATGACTGTAGAAAGAGTGCTGGTGATTACCCAGGGATTCCTTGTGCTATGGTATGTAGATCCTGGTTTCTATACCAGAAAGCGCACATCTCATTAGAGGATGCAAGGATAGGGAAAGGGGAAAGAGTAAGAGAAGGGGTTCAAAGTCTTTGGGGGAAATTGGTATTGGAAGCAGTATAGTAGCTTCTAGATGTGTCCATGCTAACACAGGGATCAACTCTATGGTGACATCATAGGAAAGCCAGTTTTGGTCGTTGGTAGCTGCTTCTTCCTTTGAAGCCTATGAAACTATCTTTACCACTCTCTATTATTCACTGGATTTCTTATTTAAGGTGCCAGATTTTTCCAATACCTTTTTCTTGGGTTTGTAAAGGTATAAACATCAGGTTTATAGAATATATTAGAGGAACATGTCATGTGAAAAGCAAAGATGTTAGAAAAGATAAGTTACTAAATTTCCGAGAAATAGTTTTGAGTAATGGCTACTGAGTTTAGAAAAGGGCACGATGTCGGAGCCTAGGGCAGGAGAAAGCCTATCAGTTTCCCTTCAGTTGCAATTGGTATTTAAATTTTGTTATCTTAATGCCTTTAATTAGTAAATGTGGAGCTGTGTAAAAGTAGAAAATCGGGACAGTCTGCTCGGCCTATATTCTAGAATATTTCAGCCAGTATAGAGGAGCAGAGTTTTTGTTCTGTGGACTGTTTTTCTTGAACAAAAGCGAGTGTCTGATCCATTGAAGAAAGGTGTCCAAAATCTCACTGGCACCAAATCTTGTTGCACTGTTCATTTATTGGAGGGTCCAACCTGGACTTGTTGAAACAGACAAGAAGAGTTCTATGACTTTGGAAGTCAGGAATGTCTGTGCTTGATTTCTATCCTGGAGTGATTTATCAAAGCAGTTTTGATTGTCTTATATTTACAGACCAGCCTATTGTGAAGAGCTCAGTGTATTGGGGACATACTCTGATTATCAGAATGCCACAGTGAATGAGCTCATGCTATCTCTGTTCTACAGGTGAGACTATAGATGGATCCTGATAGGTAGAGTAATTTTCAAAGATGATTCAGAAAAACACTGACATCTAGCTCGGAAATGGTGACCCAACATGAGGTTGGTGGTTGGGTTTGGGGACCTTTTGCCTCTGTGATCACGTTATGTGACCAGCTGGCTGTCAGTGTGCACCCATGGTTCCTGAGCTTGAGAGGAACAGCTTCCATTTTGTGGTTGTAGGGTCCCACTGATCTCTCTGAAATCTGTGGTGGCCAAACGAAATGGAAGCCCTGAAGGACAGACTTACGGGGTGGCAAAACGAACTGATGTCACCAGAGGTCTTTACAACCAATGCAGAAAGCAACAGGACATAGACAGGACATTTACTCAATGTTTAGAGTTGAAGAGAATTGCCTTCCTTAATACATGAACCAAAAAAATGACAGTCAGGAAACACACTTCTTTTGGTGTTTCAGCTTTTCAGCACTAAGGCGGGCCAAGCTTGCTTAAAGTTGAGTTAAAATCATTGAGTTATTAGATAAAAAATTGTTTTCATGCACTCATGAACAGTGTATTCTTTTTCTTTCCTACTCTATTAAGTGGTTATTCTAGATGGAGCTATGTCCCTGTTATCAGATAAGAAAATGATATCACGGATAAAGAAGTTATGTCTGTCCTGAATTTTTTGGTATGATTTCAGTGTAGAAATAAGCACATCAGCAGTTGCTACTTGGTCTATCATTTAGATTCACACACATGTGAATGACAAGGCAACGACTTTCCTTTACAGGCCGTTACAAATAGAGACTGTCCTGCCTATGGACAGATTGAAAAATGCACGACTGATAACATCATCCAGTGGCGGACTAGGGCAGATGGAGGCTAGGAGGATGTTCTACGAAATGGAGGAACTAGTAATAAGGCAGTTTGATAGAATAACCCACCTTAACCTTGGACTGGAACCCCATAGCACTGTCCCTTGCTAGGTCCACATCTGAAAGCGGGAGGGGTGCCCCAAATGGAGGGATGCAGCCAGAAACAATGTGAAACAACAAACAGCCTCGAAACCCTGTGAAGAGCTGACAAGTCCTGAAAAGGCTTTCCCAGCAGGAGGGGAGACCAAATGAAGGGGGAAGAACAAGGTCCAGTGGAGGTTGAAGAAACCCAAAGGATTCAGACTGACCCCGGTACAGGCAGTTAGGGACAGAATCCTGAAGGCCAACAGGGAACCTGGCTCTTTGCTACCATAGTGAGAAGGCTGTTGTGATGCAAGAGAATTTCTGAGAACAGAACATAATGGACCCCGGTGGGAGCACCTGTGTGTCTCAGTCCATTAAACATCTGCCTTCAGCTCAGGTCATGATCCCAGGGTCCTGGGATCGAGCCCCATGTTGGGCTCCCAGCTCAGTGGGAAGCCTGCTTCTCCCACTCCCTCTGCTGCTGCTCCCCCTGCTTGTGCTCTCTCTCCTTCTGTCAAATAAGGAGATAAAATCTTAAAAATAAATAAATAAATAAATAAATAAATAAATAATCCTAATATGTCAGTTTTAAAAGCTCCAGGAAAAAGAGGTGCCTTGGGAAAATGGGGCAGAAGGGACTATCTTTCCTGTGAACACTAGAATGGAGGCTCCATTCTGGTAGCAATGATCTATCTTGTTTACTCTTTCCTCCCTAGAGTCCAAAGCCGAGCCACTAACATCATAGGAAATGTTTGTGGAATAAATGACTTGTTCCTGATTCATTTATTTATAGCCCCATCTGGCACTTGTTCCACGTGACTGTTACCAGAGGTATTCTGTGTTCCGGTCACTCTCCCAAACAAGACGGTAAACCTTTGAGGGCAGATAATTATGTTATCCTAATTTTTTAAAGGCCTCTCGTGAATAGGATAGCCCCCTACACTTGCAGCGGCACTTAATAAATAATTACAAAATTGAAATTACAGCAATAAAAATAGGATAGAATTGTTATCCTTAGAATTTTATGGTCAGAATCACTTAGAACATAGCACACAGATGGAAAATTCTCTGGAAATAAAAGGATAGAGTTAAATCAGTGTTTGTTGGGGCTCCTGGGTGGCTCAGTCATCCAACTCTTGATTTTGGCTCAGGTCGTGATCTCAGGTCCTGGGATCGAGCCCCTGGTTGGGCTCCTGCGCAGCGGAGAGTCAACTTGAAGATTCCCTCTCTCTCCCTCTCCCTCTGCTGCTCCCTCCACTCACACACACACACACACACACACACACTCTCTCTCTCTCTCAAATAAATAAATAAAATAAAAACAAAGAAATAAAGCAGTGTTCGTCAAATAAGGGTAATTTTGCTCCTCTCTCGCCAGTAGATATTTGGAAATGTCTGGAGACAGTGTTGTTGTCCCATCTGGTGGTTGGAGGGGTGTGCTGCTGGCATCTAGTGGATGAAGACCAGGGAACATGCAGCAGTTAACGGCTCGACAGTCCAAAGAGAGTCAGCTGACCCCAGATGTCAATGGCGCTGAAGCTGAGAAGCCCTGATTTAAACTAGAACCTTTATGATAATTCCCATGTGTGCGTATTTGTCATTAAACGCTGCTTGTGGGTGGCAGTCTGACGCATGTTTGTGTCCCCCGAGTTGAGAGCACCTGGCATATATCAGCCATTTAATAAATAACAGTTTAACCGATGAATGAATGGAGAGTAATGACATCTTAAAAAAAAAAAAAGGATGCTCCAGTATCATCTTTGGAACATCATTACCATTAGAAACAAGCATTTCAAAGGCCTCCACAGGAAGTAATCAGTAGGGTCAAGTTCAGGGTGTACAAACAGATTTGCAGCAGCCACGCTTTATGTCTCCATTTAAGACGGTCACAGTGCTTCGGGTCATGGAATATTAGCTGCGAAGGGGATTGGAGGGCTCATTCATTCCAACAGTCTTAAATCCAAGTGAAGCAAGGAATTGGAAATCCAGGCATGTGAAATGACTCACTTGAGTTCTCACAGGTAAACGGCAGAAGCAAGAGAGGAATGATTTCGAGCTCTTAGTCTTGGCGCGTCTTCATTATGCTATGGTGTCGCCGGTATATCGGCCTGACTAAAACTTGGCACAACGAATTTCTTTTAATGACTAGATAAAGCGGCACCCCAATGCAGTATTGAATGTGAAACATAAAAATCCCATCTTTATGGCATTGTAGAATTTGACCTTAAACTAATGTGCTCGTTATTTTCGTTATTAATACAGAGGTTACAATAATGGAGTGTTAGGGCTCAAGAAAATGCTGTAAATCTCCTGCATTCTGGAGAGGAGTAACTTGGGGCGGTGCAGGTGTCAGGAGCTTTATCCCGAGTCCTAGGAAGGGGCGGTGGGGCTCTCCATCCTGTGCTCTTCACTGTACGAGACTTTCCTAAAGGGAATATTATTTGCAGAGGCTATTACACAAAAGCGGGGTTATGTGGTCAGATAAATTTAGAAAATGAAACGGTAAACAAACAGAGGCAGGTATGTGTGTAGAAGGATACCTCCGAGGTTTTTCTCTCTGGTCTACTTCTTCTACGTGGCTCCCGTCCTCACCAAGTGGGAGATCATTTATATTACCCTATCAGTGGTCCTCTGAATACAGCTTGCAAAATGCTGTGCTACCTCAGCTCTCTATATAATTGACAGAAATGTGCCGGGACAGCTTAGGGTTCAGAGGGATTTTTTTAATTTTTTATTTATTTATTTTTTTAAAAGATTTTATGTATTTATTTGACAGACAGAGATCACAAGTAGGCAAGAGAGGCAGGCAGGGAGAGAGAGGGGGAAGCAGGCTCTCCGCAGAGCAGAGAGCCCGATGTGGGGCTCGATCCCAGGACCTTGGGATCATGACCTGAGCCGAAAGCAGAGGCCTCAACCCACTGAGCCACCCAGGCACCCCCAGAGGGATTTTTTTAAAAGATTTTATTTATTTATTTGAAAGAGAGAGACAACACAAGTAGGGGGATCTGGAGAGGGAGAGGGAGAGGGAGAAGCAGGCTCCCCCCTGAGGGGGGAGCCCGATGCAGGGCTTGATCCCAGGACCTTGGGATCATGACCTGAGCCGAAGGCAGACACTTAACCAACTGAGCCACCTAGTTACCCCCAGAGGGACTTTCTGGTAGAGTTTAGAATGGCCCATGTTTGCTCCCCTGCTCCCCATTCCTCGTATCTTTTTGAAAAACCAGCCAAAGTATGTTGCCTTGGTATATTCTGTTTCTCACAGTAGGTTTCCCAGTTCCAAGCCAAGGTTTAAGAGAGTCGTTTGTGAGCCCAGTCTCAGAGAAACCGGTATGTACTGAAGCCGTGTTGTGCAGGAAGACCCTGGGTTGGACATGAGACCATGTTGCCTTGGCAAGTCAGCTGTCGTTTAGTTGGTAATCGATGATTTCGAAGACAATCACATGGAGAGTTTGAATGTGATGAGGGGAGACAGTCGGCCTAGTGTTTTTTATATTTTCTATTTTGTGTTTGGATAATTAGTGTAAGCCGATATTTTACATGAATGTCACAAGGTTAATATTTAAATTGACTTGTATTTACAGTAACACCACACAAACTCGACCGTGTACGTAGCGTGTTTTTTACAGTGAACTGGAGCTCAGCAGAAAGTGTGTGTTGTACAGATATGTTTACCATAAGAGCCTTTGGTGAATTTGCCAAAAGGAAAATAGCACAGATTCAAGAACAGTGATAAAGGAGAGTCCTAGAGCTTCTAAGAATCATCTAGATTGGCATGGAGCTAAATGGTAGATAAAAATCTGCACCTGATCCTACCCGAAGAGTAGTTCAAAGAAAATGAGGTAGTATTGTTTGCAAAAGATGTCCAAGGAAGCTTAAAATATTACCTTGTGTTCCTCTCACATTTCCTTTTAATGGTAACCCAAGGCCTTTAGAACTATCCTATTGGCAGTATTTTCAGAAATGTAGAAAGTTTATAGGTACACAGAATAAGGACCCTTTGCTTTCATGAGAGTTTGGAGTTGGCTTCTTGCTTCTCTTCACTGAACTTGAGGACATTCAAGTTCACCATGATCCAAACCTTGTTAGTTGGGGGATCACATGAGGAACATGAGTATCTGTCTCGTGATTGGAAACAGATCCTAGCTCTTCATAGTGAAATTGTGTCTTCTGCATTCGATCTCCTCACATCTGGAAGGATCTCAGTGCAGCCAAAATTTCCACCCCATGATGTAGTGTAAAGCAACAAGCCATTTCCATGGCAAATTCTGTGAGGGGGGACGCGTGGGAAGGTTGGCACCCAAATATAGACTGAACGGTTGATGCCGCAAGGCAGCGCAGGGAAATCTGTGAGCGCCCAAGGACAAAGATGCGTGTATAGATTGATGGGGGGGGGGGGGACTTTGTATAATTTTCACGCCTCAGCCTTGAGTTTGATAAATGGGCTCCTCGGATCATTCTGGGGTCTCCCCAGCCCTCTCAGAGCGTGCGCATCATGGCTGACTGCTCATTCCCTCGGTACAGACTTTACCCATTTTGTAGGCTTTGAGGAAAGAAAAAGAACCCAAGTGAATCCTCTGCTTCTAGTGGCCACCTCATGGGGTCTGCATGGAAATGCCTCGGGTGCTGCTCTCTGTTTGTTCCAGGCTAAGCGGAGGTGCTAGTGAGGAACCGAGGCAGAGCTCAGGGGACAAGAGCTGTTGTTTCGGCAAGAGGAGTGAATGGTGATGGAGGTTAAGAGATGAAAGGGCAGAGAACTCACTACTGAAAACGGAATTTTACTAAAGAGCTATGGCTATTCTTGGGGGGGGGCGGGGCACAGCCTCCTCCTTAAGAATCATGGAAAGTTTGTGTTTTTGTGCTAATTATTCATATCGGGAGATAAACATTTGGTTAACATTTTGCAGTTATACCAGAAAGGAATCAAAACATGCAATTATTGGCAAACAAGACAGAAAGCAAAGATTCTTTGGTTTTGTTGTTGGCTATTTTTCTCTGCTGTATTTTGTTTTAAGGATGTGTTCGTTTTGAGTATGTGTTTATGGACTTGCACCATTCCGGGAACTACCAGGTTAAGAATATCGTAAAGCAATAGGGAAGCCATCCATTGTTTGTGTCCATGTGAGATGAATGTCTAATGATGTGAGCAAGGATTTTACTCGGAAAATTTGCAATGAAAGCGTGAAAAATATTTTTCAGTGTTTTGGAGCCTGCGAACGTTCCCCTGGGACACAGGGACATTAAACTTGGGTTAACACCATTTCTGGCAAACCTGGTGATTAAAGACTGTTCATTTCTATTTTACGACATTAAATCTCTAAGCCCCTAGGAATCGCTAAGGCAGATTAAATAATGTGAAAGCAGCCGGCTGAAGGAGGCACAATGGAACACAAGGCTTATTGATTATAAAGTGAAATGAATCTCACTCAGAGGCAGGAAGATTGCAGAAGGAAAGTTATGTCTATGAAGACACCTTTTTAATAACATGTCATGATTGAAGAGAGAACTTTAAATCAGGTAAATAAGAAAAACATAATTAAAGTGAATTAATCATGCATCAACATCTTGTTGGAAATCTCTCTTGTTTATGGGATTTAATAAAAATTATATTAATAGTCTTACTCTTCCTAATTTGATGTACTTGTATCACTTCAGGAACTTTTGTGTTTTTTTATAAAACCAGTGTGTGAGCGCCAAAGGAGTAGAATGGGGTGATAGGAAACAAATTCTGAGATCATCTGGAATTTTTTGCCCCTTCTTTCCCCTTTCCTTCCTCCTCATACAATTGGTTGGTCTGGCTCGGTTGTGGTCTTCATTGGGCTGAAAGCCAGTGTCCGTGTACAACCGTGGTGTCACGATCTACTGATCACCTCAGTTGTCACTGTGACAATTCTTTCATTGCTAGCTTTACATTAGTTCTGGAGTGTTGGGCCCCCTTGCCCTCTATCAGATAGTGGTTTAGTTCAACAGTGAAATCAGTATACAGCGATGCAATGAACCAGCTACTGTCATAGGGACATTGTGTTTGAGTGAAGGAAGCCAGATCAGAATTTGTACTCTGAGCGATTCCATTGAGACGATGGATAAAAACAGGTTCAGCTAATGTGCAGTGATAGAAGTCACACAGTGGTTAGCGCTAGGTGCCAGGTGGATAACGACTAGGTTTGGATAGGACACAGACATCTGGGTGCTGAACTGTATCTTGGCATGGGTGTTGGCTGTGCGAGTACATACATATGGACAAACTCAGCTGTACGCTTAAGATTTATCTATTGGGAGGCGCCTGGATGGCTCAGTGTTAGGTGTCTGCCTTCGGCTCAGGTCATGATTCCGGCGTCCTGGGATTGAGCCCTGCGTCGGGCTCCTGGCTCAGCAGGGACCCTGCTTCTCCCTCTCCCACTCCCCCTGCTTGTGCTCCTTCTCTCTCTGTGTCTCTATCAAGTAAATGAATAAAATCTAAAAAAAAAAAAAGATTTATGTATTGTATATGTAAGACTTCAGTGACAAAATGTATAAAATTCATCATACATTTGATCCTGAGATGCATCTTGTGAATGTACAAAAGACTTTACTTTTTAAGGAAGAGAAGTTCTGAATTGTGACTAGAGTATTATTTTATATAATTAGTAATGTTAGCAGAGACTCTCCATCAAACTTCCCATATGTTTCCTCATCTCCCATTTCCCATTCCCGTTTTATATATCGCCTCCAGGAATGCTCGCTGTTGGCTGTCAGGTAGCTCCCAAGCAGAACTGTGCCAAGTTTTAACCCCAGATTTAATTCACTCCAGGTCTACTGGAGGAGATACTGAAATCGTGACTGTGGTAGAAAACAATCTGAAAATGGGGTCTCATAAATTATTAGCTTTGATTGTTGCCATTTCTAGTCTTTCTAGAATATTCCCCCATGCAGCTAACTTAAGTGCCTGGCTCTGATATTAACCATTAGTTTTGTGAAGGAGGAATACCGTGTTGCAGGAATCAAAGGTAGCTTACCAAAACCCGGGGCCGCTGCTGTTTAAGTTTTGTTTTGGTCCAAGGATTCAATCTGTCATTCACATGCAAGGGAGAGTATAAATTGTGTACGTTTAAAAATTAAAAATTTTAATGTTAATTTAAAAATTAACAAGAAAGGGGTCGCCTGTGTGGCTCAGTGGGTTAAAGCCTCTGCTTTCGGCTCAGGTCATGATCTCAGGGTCCTGGGATCGAGCCCCACATTGGGCTCTCTGCTCCGCGGGGAGCCTGCTTCCTCCTCTCTCCCTGCCTGCCTCTCTTGCGTACTTGTAATCTCTGTCTGTCAAGTAAATAAATAAAATCTTAAAAAAAAAAAGAAATTAACAAGAAGGGGAAATTCAATGAAATAGAAATAAAATTGTTTGTAAGTAATGAATAGGTGAAATTTTTCTCTTTACTTGAGTCATGACCACTTCTTACCTTCATGGAGTTTTCTTGAAAGCTCCAGTGTATACCACACCTTTGGGGGATGATTACTTTGTCAATTCTTTCCCTCTAATTAAAGCACAGATTTTTGCACAGTGTTTAATCTGCATTACTTGTGCTCTCCAGGATGTTTGGTATTCCTAGATAATGCAACAAAGGAGCACAGCTTCACTTTCAGATTCCCTTTGTCTTTACCCCTAAAATGTCAGAATCGTTCAATGGGACTGGGTTCCTAGCGATCACATTTGGGACCCTCTGACTTCAGAAGTGGCTGGGAATAGGTGTTCCCACAAATTCAGTAGGTTTTTTTTTCGGCTATATTGCTCAGTGATGATGAAGGGAAGTCTCAAATGAATTACTTACAATGTTTCTCACAAGTTATGTGGACTTCCGGGAATTTCCTGGGTCTTTCTTTCTTTCAGAAATCGTCTCCTGTTTGCTTTCCTCTGATCGATATCTGATATCACCCTAAGGGCTCAAGAGGTCCTTTAAAATATAATCAAAAGCATGTGACTGGAAATCGAATATAAATTGATTCCCTCTTTTGTCTCAGCAAGTTCACTGTGTATCAGAATCTCTGAGGTTTCTGGAACGGCATGGAAAAAAGTAGTGGTCCTCAACAGAGTCGGCCTTGTGGAGCACAAGACCTATAAGAGATGCTCCTTCAAATTCCCTTACCTTAGAGAGTGGGACCATCTGAAACTCGGAATCGTAAGCATCTCACAGACTGCTTCTTTAGAGAAATGTTTTGAATTTTTTTAATAAGCAAAATTCCTTAAGGACAATGATAATCCTTACTGGCCAGTCACTGGTTATCCACCCTCCCCACCCCCCGCCCTTATTTACATGATTAAAATGGGGAAGGGGAGAGCAGAATAATACAAACCAGACTATTGACATTTCGAGTCTTTAGTTTGTCAAGAAGGAGACAGAGCACTTCTCCAGGGGCAACAGTTTGAACAGAAGTTATTGCTACCTGCGGACATGTAGAATAATGAATCCCCAGCATGGTGCGCTGCCCTTGGAGAACTCGCCCTGCTTCCATGATGGCTGGAAGCAAATTAGGCAAGCTGCATGTCTGGTTATCCTCTCGATTTGCTCCTGCTCCCTGGGTCTCCCATCTCAGTGCTGGGGGCTCATCCCATCATGGCGTCCAAGAGCCAGAGCAGCTGGTGGCAATCAGCCCTTTTCTGGCCCTCATTTTGGAAATGAGGAAGTGACAGTACAGTGAAGGAATGGAACTTACTAGAGGCCAGAGAGTTGACTCTGAAGCCAGGTTCTCAGACTCCTGTCCCAGGGCTCTGTCCTCCCTGGAGTAACCTTACCACAGGGTAAAATGCTGTTGCTTGAGGCTCCTGAAGGAGGCATGGAGAACATCTGGGTGGAGTAGGACCATAGGACCCCACCCGTGATAGGACTGCACCTTGAGGCTGGGCGCTTACTGAGTACTTGCTTCTTCTACCTCTGTATCAGCCCAACAGAAAGCCCGCCTCTGCTAAGTAGGGCCTTATAGGGGTCTTAGCCCACCTTGTCCAACACAACTTCCTGCAGTGGTAAAAATCTGTGATCATGGCCATATGTGGCCACTCCGTGCTTGAAATCAAGAGTTTAGAACTACGTTTTCTATTTAATTTAATTTTAATTAATCTAAAAATAAAGAGCCACATGTGCCTTTGAGCTGGAGTCTTGGACACAAACTCTTTCTTCCTTTGTCTATCATTTTCCAAATGAGATCAAAGTGACTCCATTACTTTCCTTTTCCTCCCCATATCCTGGAGATAAAAGCATATCTTCTATTTTATTTATCTTATTTTATTTTTAAAGATTTTATTTGTGTATCAGAGAGGGAGAGAGAGTCACAAGCCGACTCTCCACCGAGCACAGAGCCCCATGGGAGGATTGATCTGATGACCCCGGGATCATGACCTAGCCCGAAATCAAGAGTTGGACGCCTAACCAGTTGAGCCACTCGGGCGCCCACAAAGCATGCCATTTATTTTAAAATATGTCAGATTCATTAAAACATCATTTTCTATCTATCCATTTTTGAAGGTAAAAAATCGAAAGGTTGATAGAGAAGATGTGAACTGTTTACATCAGTGGTCTGGCTGACAGGGAATGCAAATCCAGTTTTTACGTTTTGGCAATTTCTTTTCTGTGTCTTATATGTCTACGATTCTTTTTTTTTTTTTTTTTTTTTTTTTTTTTTTTTTTTTTTTTTTTTTTTTTTTTTTTTTTTTTTTTTTTTTTTTTTTTAGCAGGCTCCCTGCTGAGCAAGGAGCCGGATGTGGGACTCTATCCCAGGACGCTAGGATCATGACCTGAGCCGAAGGCAGCCGCCTAGCCAACTGAGGCACCCAGGCGTCCCTATGTCAATGATTCTTGCCTCGATATCCCCAGTTCTTTTTTTTTTTAATTTTTTTTTAATTTATTCACTTGTCAGAGAGAGAGAGGGAGAGAGAGAGAGAGAGGGAGCACAGGCAGACAGAGTGGCAGGCAGAGGCAGAGGGAGAAGCAGGCTCCCTGCCGAGCAAGGAGCCCGATGTGGGACTCGATCCCAGGACGCTGGGATCATGACCTGAGCCGAAGGCAGCCGCTTAACCAACTGAGCCACCCAGGCGTCCCTCGATATCCCCAGGTCTTAAGAAATAAAGGATGACTTGTAAAGTTGCCAGATTTATATAATGAATAATAATTAATATTTCTATATTATATAAATAATAATAGGCGATGGTTTGGATGTTTATCTGAGATTCAGTTCTAATTGAGTATTTTGTATTTTCCTGGTAAACTTATTATTGGGCATTCTTAAAGCATTTTTTGTGTGTTTTTATTTCTTTTTTTAAAATTTTAATTATTTTTTAAGTTTCTTTTCAGTGTTCCAGAATTCATTGTTTATGCACCACACCCAGTGCTCCATGCAATAGGTGTCCTCCTTAATACCCACCACCAGGCTCACCCAACCCCCCACCCTCCTCCCCTCCAAAACCCTCAGTCCAGGGGCGCCTGGGTGGCTCAGTGGGTTAAGCCACTGCCTTCGGCTCGGGTCGTGATCTCAGGGTCCTGGGATCGAGTCCCGCATCGGGCTCCTTGCTCAGCAGGGAGCCTGCTTCCCTCTCTCTCTCTCTGCCTGCCTCTCTGTCTACTGTGATCTCTCTCTGTCAAATAAATAAATAAAATCTTAAAAAAAAAACAACCCTCAGTCCATTTCTCAGAGTCCAGTCTCTCATGGTTCGCCTCCCCCTCCCGATTTCTCCCAACTCACTTCTCCTCTCCATCTCCCCATGTCCTCTGTGTTATTCCTTATGTGCCACAAGTAAGCAAAACCATATGATAATTGACTCTCTCTGCTTGACTTATTTCACTCAGCATAATCTCCTCCAGTCCCGTCCATGTTGATACAAAATTTGGGTATTCATCCTTTCCGATGGAGGCATAATACTCCATAGTGTATACAGACCACATCTTCCTTATCCATTCGTCTGTTGAAGGGCATCTTGGTTCTTTCCAGTTTGGAGACCGTGGCCATTGCTGCTATGAACACTGGGGTGCATATGGCCCGTCTTTTCACTACATCTGTATCTTTGGGGTGAATACCCAGTAGTGCAATGGCAGGGTCATAGGGGAGCTCTATTTTTAATTTCTTAAGGAATCTCCACACTGTTTTCCAGAGTGGCTGCACCAACTTGTGTGTGTTTTTATTTCTTTCTGTTTCTTCAAGGAGAAAGGAAAAAGTTAGAAAAAATTCTTACGTAAATTTCCATTATCTTTTTTTCCCCTTCATTCGTGGTTCCCTAATAGAGGGGCTCCTGGGTGGCTCAGTACATTAAGCTTCTGAATTTTGGTTTCTGCTCAGGTCCTATCTCTTGGACCCTCAGATGGAGCCCTGCCTCAGGCTCCTGTGCTGAATAGGGAGTCTGCCGGAAGATTCTTTCTCTCTGCCCCTCCCTCTATCCTTGGCTAAGTCTCTCTCACTCTCTCTCTCTCTCTCTCTCTCTCTCTCAAATAAATGAATGAATCTTTAAGAATAAATTAAAAAATGAATAATTCCTTAATAGGATTTCCTTATGTACAGAGGTAATTTTTTAAAAAGACACATGATTAATCTAAATTAAGATTGGCTTGGCCTATCTCTTACTTGTCTGTAAGAGAATTAAGTAGGTATTGAACTGAAGTGTGAATTCTAAGGAGTCATTGTATTTCATTAATGTCCATTCTAAATCGTTTATATGTTTACAGGCCTCATTTTGAAAATAGCCAAACTACTGATCACTTCTTTTTTAAAGCAAGAGCATTTTTTGTTTTGTTGATATTTTTTGAACCAATATACTGAGTTTTCATGAAAATTACTGAAGATTACATTGCTTTTGAGTAATGTCTGTCTCTAAGAAGGTTGAGAATTTGCACGTAATTTTTCTCAAGTAATGCAGTTGACAGGATAGCATTTTCAGCCCTGAGGGAGTAGAAGGTAATGAAATATTTTAGTACAGCTCTACCAGACACATTTTGAAACATCAGAGCTTTTAAAGAAAATCTTAGCTGCTTGACAACTTATGAAAAATAAGCATCTGTGTCCATTGTGTAAACTTTATGTGAAATCACGTTTTGTGTGTGATAAGAACAGGCTACATTGTTGACATCCACATGGAAATGTCATGACTTATTCGTTTTGCTGCCGTTGAGTGATGGTTGTCAAAACGAAAAGAAAAGCCATTGAAGGAGGACAGAATCATGGTGGACTCCTAGAACTTAATGCTGAGAGCCACATGTCTCCGTGCTGAAGCTGAGAGATGGTGGAATGAGGGAATTTTCAAATGAGTATGTAGGATGGTGAATGAGAATCGTGGCTCCTCTTCAAGGCCAACTGACAAATGGAATTTGTTTTTACCTTTACCCTGTTACCAGTTTCTTCTTTCTTGCACTTGTCATTTCTCATTTAGGTATTGCTTTATTTGCATTTTCCTTCCTTCCTTCTTTTCTTTTTCTTTCTTTCTTTTGTTTTTTCTTTCCTAAGATTAATTTATTATTATCATTTTTTTTTTAGAGAGCTAGAGAATAAGCAAACACATTGTTAGGGCAGTGGCTTAGGGAAAGGATCCCAAGCGAAGTCCCAAATGAATGTGGAGTTCCTTGCAAGACTCCCAACTCTGGACCCTTGAGATCATGACCAGAGCCAAAAATGCTTAACCAACTGAGCCATCCAGGCACCCCTGTAATTGTATTTTATTTTATTTTAAGATCTTATTATTTGACAGAGAGAGAGAGAGAGACAGTGAGAGGGGGAAACACAGCAGGGGGAGCAGGAGAGGGAGAAGCAGACTCCCCACTGAGCAGGGAGCCCGAGGTGGGACTCGATCCCAGGACCTTGGGATCATGCCCTGAGCCGAAGGCAGAAGCTTAACAACTGAGCCACCCAGGCGCCCCTGTAGTTATATTTTAAAACAAAATAAAAATTATCCTTCACGTAAATGGTTTCAAATGGTATCAGTTGTACCTGGGCCACCAATTGAAAAATTCTCCTGTGGGCAACTAATGGGAGTCAGTGGTTATGTTCTCTCTCCCTCCCTTCTTGCCTCCCTCCTTTTCTTCCTTCCTTCCTTTCTCCCTCCCTGCCTCCCTCTCTCCTTTTCTTCCTTCCTTCCTTTCTCCCTCCCCTCCCTCCTGTTCTAGTTTCGGCCTTCCTTTGCTTTGGTAGGGAAAATGTCATTTGTTGGGTTGCTAATGCATAACATGGGACCGCCGTGCAAACTCGTAGTAGATTCTTTTTTTAATCCCCATGTTTGGATTTACTTGTGACCTGACTCAGAATGCTCATCCGTGGAATACGCACTGCAGAATCCTTCGTTATGAAGATTTCGCCGGGATGTTGCACTCAGGCGTTGCATCATTTTTGCACACCATGTGGTGCAGATGAATGAGATTTTCATGCATATCCTGTGCTTCCAGCATATTCTTGGTGGGCAATTCCCGGGTTCACAGAAGCCTGGGTCCACCTTGTCTCATTTGCAGCATGAAATTCCCTAGTTATTTGGTCATGTTGACAAGTTTAACTAACAGACATCTGTTAGTGTAGGTGTTGGGCACTGACCAATAGCAATTATAGCTCTGTACCTTTTTTGTGAGGCACCAGGCAGACTTAGTTAAGCTCTGTTGACAGGCACACTGGTTGATTAATTAGTTCCTTGTGGCTTCCCTGGAAAACTGGGTGGTCGTGGAATGGAAGTTAATTAGGCCTACAAGCAAACCTTTTCTTAGGGCCGGTTTGACTTGGAGAATTAAAAGGAGTTCCTTTGAGGTTATAAAAGGCATCAAATTGACCCCTCTCTTATTCGGGTTTCTTCCCACAAAGATTATGATATGACCTATATTTTAATTTACAAACTAACAAGTTTTCACAAAAGTAACTTGCAAATTTGTTTCCAGTTCCTCCTGTAATTAAGGATGAATATATTACATCTTTAAAATTTTTATACGGATGTTATTAATAGGTGGTTCATTCACATTACCTGGAAAATATCAAAGTTATTTCTATCTACGGTTCCTTGATGTATTTTCCCTTGAAACCTTATTTTGGGCTCTGGAGCCCTTTCTTTAACTCGGTTGTCATTTTGAGTGTATATTTTACTGAATATCTATATACAGTTTAATAGTGCTTTCAACTGGGCTGAGTGATTACTGTTTTGGAAAGAACGTGTAACCTTACAGATTAGAGAAAGGTGAAAGATTTCAGAGCTCCCTGAAGGTAAACAATTTTTCAGTTTTAGTTTAGTTTAGTTTAGTTATACCTTTTTTTTTTTTTTGCGATTTTCATCTATTAGAACATATTCAGTTTTAAAGGCTTTTTTTTTTTCAAGATTTTATTTATTTATTTGACAGACAGAGATCACAAGTAGGCAGAGAGGCAGGCAGAGACAGAGGGGGAAGCAGGCTCCCTGCCGAGCAGAGAGCCCGATGCGGGGCTCGATTCCAGGACCCTGAGATCATGACCCGAGCCGAAGGCAGAGGCTTTAACCCACTGAGCCACCCAGGCGCCCCATATTCAGTTTTAGTCTCATAGTATGATACCCTTTTAAAAAAAAGATTTTATTTGTTTATGCGATAGAGAGTGAGAGGGAGATGAGTTAGAGAGCACAAGCAGGGGAGAGGAGCAAAAGGAGAGGGAGAAGCAGGCTCCCCGTGGAGCAGGGAGCTGGATTCTGGACTCGATCCCAGGACCATGAGATCAGGACCTGAGCAGAAGGCAGATGCTTAACCGACTGAGCCCCCCAGGCGCCCCCATCGTATGATGTCCTACTATGTAAGGAGTACAAGGGAATGCAAGCTTTTTGGATGGGTTCATGGGATATGATTTAGGATAACGTGGGTGGCTGTGATGCTCATCATCCAGTCCTAAAACCATAGAAATCTCGGTCTCAAGAAATATGACAAAGCCCAGTCAGTGTCAGGGCCTGGTGGGGGGTAAATCTTCTCCTAGATTCACTCATTCAATCACCAAAGCTGGGGGCAGCTTTGCTCTCTTCCAAACCTGGCATTTCTGGGGTTGCCTTGGACCTTGATGGCCAGCAGACAGATGTGGAAAGAGAAAACATGGACACTTGCCCATTTTAATGGGCAGGTGTGGAAGGGACCGACCTGATTGTACCCACATTCCATTGCCCAGTGTGTGGTTCCAGCTCATTCTTAGAAATAAGGGAGGCCGGAAAACATTGTTCCTGGGGGGCCGGCTGGATCAATCTCAGCAATGTCCGTGGTGTGGAAGGGCCCTGGAGAATGGGTAGACAGCTGGCCATCTTTCACGTAACTCATTTATGAGAAGCCCTATTTATGATAGTAAAAACTGGCATGTGATTTTCCCTGACATCTGGTTGATAACTTCCTAATGCTTGGTGTTTTCTGGTTTAGCCATATCATCTCTACTCTCCTCATGTCTTCTTAGGAACTGCCGTTAGGTTGTAGTGGCATGCAGACATGTGTGGCTGGTGGACTCAGGAACCCTATGAAATATAAATACTTACTATTATCCTTCAGGAAAATTGGTGCCCATTAAAGACGTCACAACAACATGGAAATGCAGAGAGAGGAGGAGTGAGGAGAACATTAAGCTACAAGTCTGATTGTCTGAGTGTTTGTCATGGTACACTTCTTGCCTCGCATCTGTCCTGGTTTGGAGATTTTTTTTTTAAACATTTTACTTATTTATTTGACACACAGAGAGAGATCACCAGTAGGCAGAGAGGCAGGCAGAGAGAGAGGAGGAAGCAGGCTCCATGCTGAGCAGAGAGCCCGATGCGGGGCTCGATCCCAGGACCCTGAGACCATGACCTGGCTGAAGGCAGAGGCTTTAACCCACTGAGCCACCCAGGTGCCCGGTTTGGAGATTTTTTTAAGAAAACTTTATTCACCCTGAAACCATAATTATAATTTTATGTTTTGCGTGTGTATGTGTGTGTTTGCAAGTGCCTCTCTTCATGGTACTGTGTAAGGAGTTTCTGTGCTTCCACTCCTAAAATCAACTTGTAAGAGGTTTTTTTTTACCTTTTCTTCCTTCCTTCCTTTTTTTTTTTTTAACCTTACCAACATTGTGTTCAAATTTATTAATTTGAAAAGAAAATCGTCTCATTTTGATCCATTTCTCTTTTGCTAGCAGTTGAATCATTTGGTGATTTTCTTGTTTTGTTGTTGTTGTTGTTGTTTAGATTTTATTTATTTATTTGAGAGAGAGAGAGAGCATGCAAGCATGGGCAGGGGGGAGGGGCAGAGGGAGCCTGATGCGGGACTTGATCCCAGGACCCAGGGATCATGTCCTGAACTGAAAGTGATCTCTTAACTTACTGAGCCATCCAGGCACCCCTGTTTTCTTACTTCCTAAGTCATTTTCAATGTGTCTTACGAATATGCCCATGAATTACACAAGAGTTATTTCCCAGGAAGTGAGGAGCCCAGCCCAGCGCTGGCTGTGTTGAGTTCTGGGGCCCGTGTCCAAGAAATGTGTCGAGCAGGACAGCCCTAGCACGGATTCCCATGACCCATCTCCCCCACCAAACCTTGATTTTCTGAGAAAAAGATGGTCTCTTGGTCTCTCACTCTTCACACAACCAAACTCACTGTCCTCAAGATAGAGCAGAATCTGAGTGAGTGTTCTAGGACCCCAGACTCGTGTAACAGCTCTCTAATCTGGGTCAGCAGGAGTGAAGGATTTCCGGTGTTTTTCAGAATTTTTTTAATCCCAAAACCCCCACAGATCTATAAACAAAATTACATCTCTCGGAAGTAGCATTCTGTGTGTGGCATACGTTTTGGGAGACACACACTGTGTGCTAACGACAGGAGTATACAGTTGGTGTTTAAGCAGAGAGTAAGCGACAGAGGAAAATTACATGTGGAGATTAAGCAGGTTGAATTGATTTCAAATGACAATAGAAGAATAGATTCCAGTGTTTCAAGCCCTACAGTTTTGGAAAATGGATCAAGAAGTCCTGTTTTTTGTTGAAACCAAAGATATGAAATAGAACATGTCTCAGTAAGGGAGGGGATAATTTTGGCTTCTTACATACCTACGTTTGCCGGTCATGTTTGTTGGGCTGTGACTTCGGTGGTCGTAGGCAAGCCCCTCCCCTTGGCTTCCAGAGGAAAGGGTGACGCCTATACCTGGCTCTAGGGGTTAGCAGCGGTGATCCTGATTAGCTTCTCTATATGGCGTGATTCTAAGTCCTTGGCTGGGAGAGTCCCATGTTATAATAATAACTTCAATTATTTTTGTTCTTTTTGTTCTTCCTGGCCGGACAATATTATTCCTCCAACCTGGGACATCCTTCTGTTTGGAGGATATGGTGGCCATGACTATTACAGGGCTACAAGGTCATGTTAGTCAGTCCTAAATTATGATTTCCATTTTATTTAATGGTTTTATTCATTTATTTCTAAAGAGAGAGAGAGAGTGTGCGCAGGGGGAGGGGCAGAGGAAGAGATGGAGAGTGAATCTCAAGCAGAGTCTGTGCTGAGCAGGGAGCCTGGAAATGGGGCTGGATCCTAGGACCCCAAGATCATGACCTGAGCTGAAATCCAGAGGCAGATGCCTAACCGACTGAGCCACGCAGGCGCCCCTGATCGCCATTGTTTTTCAAGTGAGAGGAGGTCCAACATGCTCATTCACTTTATAAGGAATTACCAAGGAGGAAGGAACAGTATGACAAAATCAGGGGAAACAACTCATCCCCACAAATGAGTTTGGCTTATTTGCAGTAACTCCTTTGCAAGGAAATCTGCAGCTCTTTGGCTGTAATTATTTTACATGTGACAACAGGGATACTGTTTTCATCTTTTGTGCCCCGATTGTCCTGTGTATTTCAGTACTTTCTGCAGAAGGCTGACGGTGGTTTCAAACATA